>ONZH01022843.1:0-53307 GCA_900303285.1 Rhinella marina | reverse complement strand
TTCAATGCTGCCCCTGGCTCTTATCTGCGCCTCTTTAGCCTTTGTCTGTGCCTCCCTGGCCCCTGTCTGCGTGCGCCCCTCTTCCTGGGTCTGCGCCCCTCTTCCTGGTCTCCGCCCCACTCCCCTCTCCCAGCCTTGTCTGCGCCTCTCTGGTTCTTGTCTCTTGCTGCCCCCTTGTTCCCTGTGTGCGCCACCCTGGCCCTTATCTGATGCAACCTCCCACCTCCCACGGACCTTGCTTGTGACCTTGGCCCCTAACCCCATATCTTATAGGGGGCGCATTACATTATTCGCCTTAGGCTGCAGAAAAGCTAGACGCGGCCCTGGCTCAATGCTGTGAGAGGCACTTCCACAGCCTATGACTGAGGCTCAGCAGCCTGCCAGCCCAGCACATATTATCACGGCCACCAGTGTCTCATGTTGTGGCGCGCCCATCCGGCCAGGAACGCTGTTTGCGTCCCTGCCCCCCACCACAGCCGGCTTCAGCCCAGCCTACTTGCCCATCATGCAGTGCAGCTCCAGCCTCGGCCGTCATGTTGCCCATGCTTTTTTTCCCTCCTGGCCGCCATTTTGCCCGCACTCTTCTCCTTGCCCTAGGACACAGACACCCGCCAGCCACCGCCCAGCGTGTTTGTGTGTCTAAATCAGCAGTGAGTAACTGCCTAGGCTATCCAGGCTCAGACCCCTGCAACGGCACAGGATTAAGGTAGTGGGGGATATGTTGGATGCTGGGGTGTTGTAGACTACAACATATCCCTCAATATAACCCCCAGCATCCAACATATCCCTCAGTATATAACGCCCAACATATCCCTCACTCATAACCCCCTCATCCAACATATCCCTCACTGGACACCCCTGCATCCACATATCCCTCACTACAACCCCCTCAGATCCCTCACTTACAACCCCCAGCATCCAACATATCCCTCACTACAACCCCTGCATCCAACATATCCATAGTGAGGGATATGCAGGGGGTTGTAGAGAGGGATATGTTGAATGCAGGGGGTTGTAGTGAGGGATATGATAGGCAGTATTTGTGGGGTGCAGTGGGATACTCTTATTATAACTTGTCCCCAATGTCCTGAACTTTTTGGGACAATTACTTTATATTAAATGTCTGCAGGGGATCAGGCACGGACGGGGATCAAACCCACGATCATCGATTTGAGACCAACGCCTTACCACTGACGTCATAGTGCGTGGCCAGGGAAGAAGAGTGGAGCGCGGCACCGGAGGGCAGCAGGACAGGTAAGAAACTGAAGAGGCTGGGTGGGCTATGTTGGATGTAGGGGGTTGTAGTGAGGGATATGATAGGCAGTATTTGTGGGGTTGCAGTGGGATACTCTTATTATAACTTGTCCCCAATGTCCTGAACTTTTTGGGACAATTACTTTATATTAAATGTCTGCAGGGGATCAGGCACGGACGGGGATCAAACCCACAATCATCGATTTGAGACCAACGCCTTACCACTGACGTCATAGTGCGTGGCCAGGGAAGAAGAGTGGAGCGTGGCACCGGAGGGCAGCGGGACAGGTAAGAAACTTAAGAGGCTGGGTGGGCTGATCTGAGGTCTGATGGTGCATTATTCTACCTGACCTGATATTTCTTCTAGTTTCTACTCTAAAACCTAGGTGCGTCTTATGGGCCGGTGCCGTCCTATAGGGCGAAAAATACGGTATGTATTTTTTTTTCTCCTTGGATTTAGGTGACTTTCAAATAAAAGAAAATGTCCCTAAAACATGAAATATATACCTTAAGTGATCATAGCTTTAAACATTTTCTGCCAGGAGAATTAGTCAGAAAGACAGATTGATAGGTCATAAGACACCAAGAACTTATCAAGTGGTGCCCAGAGAGAAAGAAGAATGCAGAGAAAGAAAAAGAAAGGGAGGGCTTGCTGAATAAACCAGAAAGCTCAGCAGTTATTTTTAAAAGGTTGGATAAACCTCCAGAAGAAACAAGTCAAGATCTAAGTGAGCTATAGAGGCAGGCAAATGAAGCAGGGTTAAAAGAAAAAAAAAATTTTTTTTATAATTTACATAATATTGAGTAGATTTTTCCTGGTTTTGTCTTAAAACAGGGGTTCAGGACATTCAACTAAAGTGGAGGATGTAATTGCCTTAACCCCAAGAGGAGAGAAGCCGACTTGATGGTTGGTGTAGAGGAAGAAGTCGACCAGATGGTTGTGTAGAGGATGGAGAGATATTCCTGATGCTCATGTTGAAAAATGCTCCTCAAACAACTAATGAAGCAAACAGTGGTTCTGTGAATCAATTACTTTAGACTTTGCAACGATGTAGGTCTATGGCCTCAAGTCTGTACCTCAGAGTTTATCGATTTTTGGGCAGCTGAAAGATCAAAAAGCTTCAGAATGTACATCAAGACTGTTGCAGCGTTCAGTTACACAAAAATGTAAAAAAGGTAGACAACTAAATCATTTGAAAGAAGATTGCAGCAAACTTCTTTTCATTAGAAATAATCGGACGCTATTGGACGATTGCGGGGCTGATGGGGGTAGCAGCGAGTAGCTCCTCCTCCGCACGGGGAACACCAAGACTGAGTATGCCTACCAGCTGTGCTGAATGAGCCCAGCCTGAGTTGATTGTTCCTGGATCCGTGCTCCAAGCCAGGGTGGAGGCTACTATCCCTGGGGCTGCTGTCTCTTCCCACTGTGCGGTGTAGAGGCGGAGCTATTGCCCTGGACTGCGGTGCTGTACCTGGGACTGTGGAGCGACGCTACACCACGCAACAGCTGAAACGGTGTGCATCTTCTGGCATCCTCAGTCCCGTGAGAAACTGGAAGTGGCGGTGTTGCTGTAAGAGCGTGCCGGGATCCGAGTAGAGGCTCAGAGACTGGAAAAGGAGGGCTGTGGACGTTTTGGCAGATTCCCCTGTCTGGAGACAGGGCACGTGAGTGCACTGCTGTGCCTTGTTGAACGCTCAAGGGTTCCTGGGTGCATTAGTCACCGACTATAATTAATGTAACTGCCCCTGTGCTGTCTTTCTCTTTTCCTATGGAGGCGGTCTGACCTTGCTCCCAAAGAACATGTACTGATCAGGAGTAGGTCATATGTGTACAGACGCCGGACAAGGAGACCTAAGTGTTTGCTACTATTGTGGCCTTTTTGTGGTTCCTTGAATGTACTGTCGCTTGGCAAGAGTGTAACTCTCTAACTGCATGCCCTGTCATATTTCCAGATAAGAATTTATTAGTACTGAATGGAGCACCTAGAATGAGAGTTTGTTCCTAGTTGGACATTCAGTTACAGATACTCTGTGTTAAAACTAAGACTCACCCTGGAAAAGGAGGCGCTATGTGAACAGATACCTATGTTGCATCACTACTCGGTTACCTGCTATCTGGTTTTCATACCCTGTGTCGATTTCTGCTTATGGAGCAGGGACAGAACAACAACGGCTCTACTTGGTGTTTAAAAGATCTCTGATTATCCAAGGCCCATCAGGGGTTCACTGTGACTTATACGACTCCTTGGTGTTAATTGGGGACTCAGAGTGAGAACCCGTTGGATTTCAGGCTTGGTTTCTTTGGGTTAAACTAGGGCCCAGCTGCGGCACTAGGGAACTAGAGATTGACGCTGTATTACTATTCTGTTTACCTGCTAATTAGATCCTGCACTTGGTGGTGTTATCTTTATTTTATTTATTTATTTATTTATTTATTTTTTATTATTTAAATTATGTCAGGTAGAGGGAAAATATCTGTGAGTCCCCAAAAAGAGTCTCAGAAGGGAATAGGGAAAAGCAAAGATAGCCCAAAGAAAAATAAAGGGAAAATAGAGAAATACCTCTCCTCCCCTTTAACAACGACGCGAGGGAGATTAAAAGGAAAAGGGTCAGAGGATAACTCTGCTTGTTCTTCCCCACAAAAAGAGTCCACAGCGGACCTAGACTCATCGGATCTCTCTAAGATTGTCCAAGCTATTAATAAATGTAACGCCAATGTGGAAGCCCTAGTTGTGCAGGTGGGGTCGATTGGTTCAGAAGTTACACTAATCAGAGAGGATCTTAAGAGAATGAAGGAAAAAAAACGAGATACAGAAAAACGAATATTGGAATTGGAGAATAAAATGCAGGAAATGGATAAGGAATTGAAAGAAGTATCCCTGACCAATAAAAAACTTCTGGATAAAACAACAGATCTGGAAGATAGGTCAAGAAGGCTAAATCTGAGATTGGTGGGGCTCCTGAGGGTAAGGAAAAAGATGACCTGGCTACATTTGTGCAGGAATTGATTCAAGACACTATAGGTTTAGAACACCTGTCCCCTTTCTTCAATGTAGAAAGAGCACATAGAGTGCCACCTAAACTGCCTCCCCCAGGAAGTAGCCCTAGAACAATGCTAGTTAAGATGATGAATTATAAAGATAAAGAAATGATTTTGAAAAGAGCCAGGGAGTTTAGGCTATCTCTTACAATAACTATAAAATCTCATTTTACCCAGATTATGCTCATGAAACCCCAAAAAAGAGGGCAGCTTTCTATAACATCAAGAAAAGGCTCTGTCTCAATGAAATTAAATACTCGATGATTTTCCCTGCAAAACTGCGGGTTTTGTATAAAGAGAAAGTTCTGATGTTTTTGGGAACAGATGAGGTGGTTCAATGGATGGACAGAGAAGGGCTGAAACCTTAGATAGACATGTTAATGGCTACTAGCGGGTAGACAGCGATTTATATTGAGAATTATGTACTAATAAATAGTCTTGGTGTTCCTTGGCAGATAGCCAAGTAGAGAGGCCCGTCGATAGGCTGGCCACAAGGGGTATTCGGGGGTGGGGGACATCCGGGGTGGGTCTGTTTTTGTTTTTTTGGAATTTTTTTTTTAATTTTTTAATTTTTATTTTTTCTCCCTCCATATAGATAGCGGATGAGTATAGGAGTAATGGTGTGGAATACACGTGGGTTGGGTGATAGGTTGAAAAGAATGGCAGTAATGAGGGTCACCAGGAGCTACCTACCAGCTGTTATTTGTTTTTTAGAAACGCACTTGATTAAGAATAACACATATCTGTTGCACAAGAATTACTGGAAACTGCAGTATCATTCTGTTTTTTCCTCATATGCTAGGGGTGTAAGTTTACTAATTCACAGGAGTATTAAATGGGTCACATATGACATAGAAATTGATAAGGAAGGTAGATATATATTTGTACATTGTAAGGTGGGTGAATTAATTTGTGTATTAAATTTCGTATACATTCCTCCTCCATACTCATCCGCTGTCCTGGAAAAAATGTACCGATTTTTAAGGGACAAAGATCAATGTCCAGTTATTCTGATCGGTGAAATGAATAATGTTATGGACAAAGAATTGGATAGATCTCGAGAGAGACCGGTAGAGGGCTTGGCCCGGATAACTCCGTTAGCCAGGATCAGTGGGGAGTTAGGGCTGCTGGATTTATAGAGACTTAGGAACCCACAGAAATCCGAATATTCATGTTGGAATAAGTCTTGCGGCACGAGATCCCGTATTGACATGGTTCTATGCAATCAAAATGCCGTCCAGTACATAAATAAGATAAAATATCAGGCAAGATGTCTCTCGGACCACGCTCCTTTGTATGTTGAACTTAATGTGGAGGTTCTGAGTAAGCCGAACTATATAAGACTGAATCCTTATTGGTTCACACTTATTAAGGATGATGAAATAATTATGGAAGAACTTAGGGTTTTCTTTGAAAGGAACTGGGGTTCGGCTAGGGAACAGACGGTTTGGGACGCAGCAAAGACGTTTTTGAGGGGGGTTCTCTACAGTACTATCCAGAATTTGAAAAAAAGTTTTCAGAATCAGGAAAATAAACTTAAGAAGGAAGTTTTGGAGTGGGAAAACAAAATGAATGTAGATCCCTCAGAGGCAAATAAAGATAGCTGGGGGGCTGCCCAAATCAATCTGGATAATGTTTTGAAAAATAAAGTAAAGGAAAAGATTAATTTCTACAAGAAAGAAAAATATTCTAAGCCAGGAATCTATAATAAGCAGCTGATGTCCATCATCCAGAACCAGCAGGGTAATAATTGTATCCCCTGTATAAAGAACAATAAAGGTATAATAGTAGAAAAAACAGAAGAAATAACAGAAGCTTTTTATAATTATTATGCTAAGCTTTATACCTCCGAAATGAGGGCTGGTCGGGCAGATATAGATGAATATCTTAGGGATATCTGGCTCCCACAGATAAATATGGAGCAGGGGGAAATGTTAGATGCCCCGGTGACACTGGATGAGCTAGAAAGAGCGCTTAGAGCAGTTAAGAAAAATAAGGCTGCAGGACAAGATGGTTTGCCATATGAAACGTACAACAAATATAGTAAGATATTGCTTCCTGCTTTGCCAAAAACTCTGGAAAGCTCAGTATTTCAGGGTACTTTGCCGGACTCTATGCTTGAGGCTATAATTGTGATTATTCTAAAAGAGGGAAAAGACCCCTATGAGCTGGAATCTTACAGGCCTATTTCGCTATTGAATGCGGACAACAAACTGTTTGCAAAAATTCTGGCTGATAGGTTAGCTACAGTGATCCCGGATCTGGTCCATAGAGACCAATCTGGGTTTATTCCTGGTAGGATGGGGCAGAGTAATATTCGCAGGGTGTTTGGCAACATCCAGATATCCGGCATTGAAGGTGCCCACTCCATCCTGTCACTTGATGCCAAAAAAGCGGTTGACAGGGTGGAGTGGGATTTCCTTTGGCTGGTGTTAAAAAGATTCGGGATTGGGGAGAAATTCATCCAAATAGTGCAATTGGTATATAGAGGTGCTTCGGCATCAGTTCTGGTGAATGGAATACATTCCAGGGATTTTTGGCTGGGGAGGGATACACAACAGGGTTGTCCTCTCTCCCCCCTACTCTTTGCCCTGAGTTTGGAGCCCTTGGCTCAGTTAATTCGTCAAGATGAATGTATTGAGGGCTTTGGGGCGGGGGGGAGAGAGGACAAAATAGCACTTTATGCTGATGATATCTTGTTGTTTTTGAAAGATACTGGAAGAACTCTCGCTAGAATAATGGATGTAGTGAACAGATATGGGTTTTCACTCTGGTTTAGCGATAAACTGGGGCAAATCAACACTTTTGCCACTGGGGTTGGAGGTGGGGGAGGTCCCCCAAGTGTTAAGGGTGGTCCATGAGGGTGAGTTCTTTAGGTACCTTGGTATCAACATTTCTGCCCAGATTCAGGATTTTCATAAGCACAACTCAATACCGTTAGTAAAGGAGCTTGAAAAGAAAATGGGAACCTGGAATACATTGAGGATCTCAAGGGTCGATAGGATCTCTTTAATAAAAATGGTTTGTCTCCCTAAGTTGATATATTTATTTACAGCTTCTCCCATATGGTTCGAAGAGAGACTTTTAAAAGAATAATTGCAGCCTTCAACTCCTTGATCTGTGGAAGGAAAAGAATTCGGATAAAGATGGAGACTTTGTGTCTGCCAATTAACAAGGGGGGAATATTTTTTCCAGATATTAGGTTGTATTTTTTGGTATCCCAATTAACGCATTTGATACAACATAGAAAATCTGAATTCTTGAATTACTTGATTAATTATTACTCAGATAATCCTCAGAATATATTTGAGGTGTTGGAGGCTGGGAGATTATCGTGTGAACCATGGGAGACATGCCAATGGTAAAAGATCTGGATAAATGCTGGTTAAAATTTAAAGCATATATTAATAGAAAAGAAATCTTAGACTTGGCTCCTTTGTGGGAGAACAAACATATGCTTGAAACATCTAAGATAGGGGTCTTAAAAACGCAACGAGCTGGGATTAGGAAGGTGTCAGATGTAATAGAGAATCAAAATCTTATACCATGGGAGAGATTGAAAGTACTATATGGGGTTACTAATAGTGCCTGGCTAGAATACTTACAACTTAAAGCGGCCTGGGATGTAGATAAAAATAAGCTTCAACTAGATCATGCAGCAGGAGTACTAAAGAAACTACTGGATATGGAACGAGAAAAATGATATCTAGATTGTATAGAGAGGTTAGAGCTGAGAGTCTACATCCTGGGAAACTAAGATGCTGTGTTCAGTGGGAAAGAGAAGTAGGGCAGATCAATGATAGCCATTGGGAAAAAAATCTTTTTAAATATTAAACAGTCTGTGCCTAACCTAAATCACAGAATGGTACAATATAATATCATTCACAGGATCTATTATACGTCTGAGTTTTTACACAAGATTGGGAGGAGACCTTCATCTAAATGTTTCAAATGCGATAAGGTTAAAGAGGACCTTTCACGGTTTTGAATTACTGTAGATAAATACCTCTTGTCCCGGGGTACCCCCCGCTGATGCTGCCACTCTGCCTAGTTTTTTAAAATACAGCTCCTACTCCCCGCTGTGCCCGCCTGTAGTTTTCGCGCTCAGTATGTAAATACTGAGCATCGGTACAGGGAGGAGGAGACGCCGGCATTTCTCAATGGGCGTCTCCTTCTCCCTGGCTGTGCCGCGATCCAATCACAGCGGAGAGCGTCACAGCCAGGGAGAAAAAAAAACCTCACCTTCTCCCTGGCTGTGACGCTCTCCGCTGTGATTGGATCGCGGCACAGCCAGGGAGAAGGAGACGCCCATTGAGAAATGCCGGCGTCTCCTCCTCCCTGTACCGATGCGCGAAAACTACAGGCGGGCACAGCGGGGAGTAGGAGCTGTATTTTAAAAAACTAGGCAGAGTGGCAGCATCAGCGGGGGGTACCCCGGGACAAGAGGTATTTATCTACAGTAATTCAAATCCGTGAAAGGTCCTCTTTAATGCCAGCTTTATTCGCTTAATATGGGAATGTCCTAAGATCCAGAATTTCTGGGGACAGGTACTGGTGGAGATAGGTGCTAGACTTAAAATTGATGTCCCATACTCCCCACGAGTGGTGTTATTAGGGGATATATCGGAAGTCAACTTGCCCAAGAAAAGGGGATGTGAAATGCTGAGATGAATCCTTTTTGCGAAAGTGGTAATAGTTCGTCTATGGGGCTCTCAGACATGCCCATAATGATGTGGAAAAATATGATATAAATGGATGTGCCAAAAGAATTGCTTCGCAGTTAAATGGGGGTTTTTTCTTTTTTTTTTCTTTTTTTTTCCTCGGATGTCTCGGGGGGGGGGGGGTTGGGTACGGTTGGGGGGTTGTGGTTGGGGAGTTTTGACACTGTATAGATCAAGAGATAAATGTTTACAATTTTGAGTATTTTTGTATTTGATAGGAATTTGGAAATGATCTTGTAATTATGTGTAGTTTGAGAAAAAATAAATAAATATAATAAAAAAAAAAAAAGAAATAATCGGAATGGTGAATCTGTCAACCGATTTTGGCTCTTTTTCTCCAAGTACAGGGAAAGTTTATTGTTATGTTTGCAAGCTCATCACACCACAAAAAGACAACCTTTCTGGAGAGGGGGTTTTGTGATTGGAAACATGCAAATGTTCGGATGACTGAGCATGAAATGTCTAAGTCCCATCTGAACTCAGTCACAGTTCTGGAACAGCGTGGACGTAGAAAGGGATCTGTTGATGCTCAATTGTTGCAGAAATCAGAGCAGATACGTGGATACTGGAGGCATGTACTTCTACGTGTTGTAAGTACTATTAAATTTCTAGCAGAAAGAGGCCTTGCCTTTCGAGGTGAAGATGAGCTTCTGAACTCGCCAAAAAATGGTAACTTTATGGGTATAATGGAGCTTATAGCAGAGTTTGATCCATTTCTTTCGTCTCACATTAAAGAACGTGGCCAAAAAGGAAGAGGCAAGACAAATTATCTGTCATCAACAATTGTGGAAGAAGTGATAAGGCTGATGGGACAACGTGCTCAACAAACAATAATAGATAGAATAAAAATATCCAAGTATTACTCTGTATCAGTTGATTCAACCGCTGATGAGGCAAACATTGACCAGCTAACAATTATTATTAGGTATATGGAAGGATCAGCTCCAAAAGAAAGATACCTTACGTTTCTCCCTAACTGTGGTCACACAGGATCTGCTTTAGCAGAAGCATTGCTGCAGTTTTTACAGAAACATAAAATAGAAATTTGTGACTGTCGAGGCCAAGCATATGACAATGCTGCAAATATGTGTGGCAGATACAGAGGAATACAAGCCTTCATCAAAGAGAAGTGTAAATTGGCAGAGCTTATACCATGCTGTGGGCACTCATTAAATCTGGTTGGCAAAGCAGCAGCTAATGCATGCCCTAAAGCTGTACATTTTTTAACTTTGTCCAACAGCTTTATGTCTTCTTTACTTCTTCTACCCCCAAAAGCTTGAGCGAAACGAGATGGGCATGTAGAGCAGATGCCACAAAAGCTTTAGTTCACAGTTATACTAAAATTAAAGCCGCTCTTATGCAAATAAACAATGATGTGGATGAAAAGTGCATAGTTAGAAGTGAAGCTAATGGTCTCTTAAGCCAAATGACAACATTGGAAATGGCTATATTAACATTCTTTTGGAATGATATTTTAAATAGGTTTGATGCAACAAGTAGAGCTCTGCAGCATCCAAAGTTAGTTCTCAAATCTGCCATTGAGATGTTAAAGTCCCTAAAAGATTTTGTGGAGTCAAAAAGAGAGCAATTTTCTGAATATGAGGAGAAAGGAAAAAGTGTGAGTGACACACAAGAGTACAGGGAGGAGAACTCGCGTAATCGTATGCAGAATGTCAGATTAAATCCTCTAGACTACGCAAAGGAACCTGACACCAACTTTTCTCCTAGTGAAAGGTTTAAGGTTCAAAGCTTTTTACCTGTGATAGATAAAATAACTTCATCCCTTTTGGATAGAATATCTTTCTATGAAGTAATAGCTAAAAGGTTTGGAATTCTTAATGACCTTGCAGTAGCTACTCCACTCCAAATATCGTCTGCATCTAGTGACCTTGTGAATATTTATAATGATGATCTAGACCTCTCACTTGAAAATGAATTACAGCAGTTTGCTTATCTGGTTAAAAATTCTAAACTAGATGAACGTGAAGATGCCCCCATAGAGCTCTCAATGTATGAACTGGTACAAAAGGACCCTTTCAGAAGCACTTTCCCAAATGTTGAAATTCTTCTCAGGATTTATTTAGTCTTGATGGTAACAAACTGCAGTGGAGAACGATCTTTCTCAAAAATGAAGCTTATTAAAAACAGGCTTCGCAGCACAATGGGCCAGGAACGCTTATCTCACCTTTGTTTGTTAAGTATTGAACATGACATTCTTTGTGAATTAGACTTTTCTGATATCATTGAAGACTTTGCGGCAAGAAAATCAAGAAAAGTTCATTTTTAAATTTGGCGCTTGTGCCTTCTTTATGGTTAAAAAGGTTAGTAAAAAACACATGCATTTTCTGTCTTTTATAGCCTTTAATGCATTTCATCTGTGTTCTCAACTGTGAGGTTCTAGTCTTGCTCACATGGCCATTATAATTGTTGTTTTCCCCACTGCTTAAACTTTTTTACTTCTGTTTGGCAGCCCCCACATTCTTATCTCATCCCCTGTTCCTGTCTTTCACTGTCCTCAAGACATTTCTAACCCCTTGTTTACTATGCTTTTTACAGGTCTCATTACGTTTGCGGACATTTAATTCCATTACTCAAACTGGATTTTGATGATTTGGATTTCTACCATTGTTTGCTGAAACCTGGCGGTTGTACAGTGTGAAGAGGAGAGTTATTGCTTTGAATGTAGGTAGATCATGAGGTTCTAGTCTTGCTCACATGGCCATTATAATTGTTGTTTTCCCCACTGCTTAGACTTTTCTTCTTCTGTTTGGCAGCCCCCACATGCTTATCTCATTCCCTGTTCCTGTCTTTCACTGTCCTCAAGACATTTCTAACCCCTTGTTTACTATGCTTTTTACAGGTCTCATCACGTTTGCGGACATTTGATTTGGATTTCTACCGTTGTTTGCTGAAACCTGGCGGTTGTACAGTGTGAAGAGGAGAGTTATTGCTTTGAAGGTAGGTAGATCATGAGGTAGATCATGAGGTGTTTAAAAGCTAAGGTTTGTGAGCAAAGGGAGATTTAAAAGGGGAATAAAAATGGTGGAGGGCGGAGCTTTGGGTGGAGGGCGGAGCTTTGGGCCAAGGGCGGGGCTTTGGGTCTGAAACATCTTGTCGCCCGGGGCCTCCACCAACCTTAATCCAGCCCTGAATACAGGATGTATTGTAATGCATTGCAGAGGGGATCAGACCCCCAGAAGTTGAAGTCGCAGAATGGAACAAAAATAAACAGTAAAAAAAAAGTGAAAAAAATGTTTTTCATAATAAAAAAATAAAGTTTCAAGTAAAAAAAAAGCCTCTTTCCCAAAATAAAACACATAAAATTGTAAAAAAAAATATATATAAAAAAACATATTGGGTATTGCCGCATCCGTAACGACCTGCTCTATATAAATATCACATTATCCACCCCCTCACCTTAACGCTGTAGAAAAAAATAAAATAAACTGTGCTAAAACAATCATTTTGTCACCTTACATCACAAAAAGTGCAACACCAAGCAATCAAAAAGGCGTATGCCTACCAAAATAGTACCAATTAAACTGTCCCCTCATCCTGCAAAAAATGAGCCTCCCTAAGACAATGGCCCAAAAATAAAATAACTATGGCTCTCAGAATATGGAGACACTAAAACATGATTTTTTTTGTTTCAAAAATGCTTTTATTGTGTAAAACTGTATGCTGTATAAAAATATCACATGACCAGATCCCTCAGGTGAACACCGTAGAAAAAAATAAAATAAAAACTGTGTCAAAAAGCAATTTTTTGTCAGCCCCTCAAAAATAAGCCCCTACATAAGACAGTTGCCCAAAAAATAAAAACACTGTGGCTTTTAGAATATGGAGACACTAAAAAAAAATCTTTTTTTTCAAAAATGATTTATTATCTAAAACTGAAACAAACAACAACAAAAAAGTATTTGGTATTGTCGCGTCCATAACATCCTCCTCTATAAAAAATAGCACATTATCTAACCTTTGTAAAAAAATAAAAATAAAAATGCTGCCAAAACAGCTATTTTTTGTTACCTTGCCTGAAAAAAAGTGTAATCTAGGGCAACCAAAAATCATATGTACCCTAAAATAGTACCAACAAAACTGCCACTTTATCCCATCTGAACTGATCCTTAAAAAAGTGGGTTTTGGAAATTTTCTGAAAAATTTCAAGATTTGCTTCTTAACTTCTAAGCCTTCTTATGTCCCCAAAAAATAAAATGGCATTCACAAAATGATCAAAACATAAAGTAGACCTATGGGAAATGTAAAGTAATAACTATTATATGAGGTATCACTATCTGTTTTAAAAGCAGAGAAATTGAAATTTGGAAAGTTGCGAATTTTTAATATTTTTTGGTAAATTTGAGATTTTTAAAAAAATAAAAATGAAAAATATTGATTGAAATGTAATATCATGAAGTACAATGTGTCACAAGAAAACAATCTCAGAATGGCTTGGATAAGTAAAAGCATTCCAAAGTTATTACCACATAAATTGACACATGTCAAATTTCAAAACACAGCCTGGTCCTTAAGGTGAAATATGGCAGGATCTTGAAAGGGTTAAATTGTCAACTATATGTAGTAACATCCCTCAAATGTTGTATTCAACATCTTAATTTAAACCTAATTTGTAGTGCAAGATTTTCTTGTTTGAAAGTGGAATCTTCTGAGCAATTTCTCTGGATTCTAATGGTCTCACCAAAAGGAATTCCATTAATAACATGTTTAGGATGGCAACAGATGGCAAAACACAGTGGCCCAGTTACTGTATGGTGAGGGTGGCAAACGCATGAGGAGTCAACACAGTGGCCCAGTCACAGGGTGGGGGGGGGAAACAGCAGTAAGAGCACAAAATGGTGGGTGGCAGTAGGAGAAGATGGCAGCAGAGGCAGCAGGTGTGTGGCATCAGGCGGGTGGCAGCATCAGAACAGTGGCTGAAGAAGGTGGCCAGAAGAAACGGATCTCTTTTCACAAAGTTTGGGTGTGGCACCCAGAATGATCTAATCTGATGCATCACGCTGATCCACGTTTAAATCACCTTCACAAATGTCAGTCTCCCCACATTTTGGGTGGAAAGGAGAGTTCTCCTTGCGGTAACTATGCCCCCACCGCACTAAACACCCGCTTTGATGCCACACTACTGGCCGGGCAGAAAAGCTTGTCCAGGGCAAACTCAGCCAGTTGTGGCCACAAATCAGGTTTGGCTCCCCAGTAGGGGATCTTGGATGTGGGGTGGCAGGATGCAGTCCAAGTATGCCACCAACTGCTCATTTCAGGTTCTGCTCCATGTCTTGCTGCTGCTGCTGGTGGATGGTTTCTTCAGTAGGTGGGTGAAGAAAACTGCTCAATAGAGACCCTAGAATTAAGTTGCTGCTGATGAAGCTGGTGCTGCTCCTGCCCCCCCCTCCAGTTGCCATGGCAGTGGAATGTGAGTGCAGAGGGCCTCCATGGTCAGAGCTTTGTGAGGATGGGCCATGGTGCACATAGGCAGTGGCCAACTGACTACATGTCTCAGGATGTCTCGATACTAGTTGAATTTATCCTCCCTCTCAGCGAGTGGAAAAAAGGCCTCTATTTTGGAGCGGTAGTGAGGGTCTATCATGGTGTCAATCATCTGCCAAATGGCCATTTGCGCAAGAGACTTGGAGGGACTCCCTGCTGCCATCTCCACTGCATATTGCTACAGTGTGTCGGGGTCATCTGCCTGTTCTTAATCATCGTCCTCTTGCTCCTCCTGCTCCTCTCCTGTCAGTTGTGCAGAAAAAACACCCATTTCTGTATACATTGCATGAATGTCCTCTCCCTCCTTCTCCTCCAGTTCAGCCCCCCATGGCTTAGGCGACAGTGAGATGTAGGCGCCATGTCTCCTGTCCCCTGGCCAGCCAGATTTATCAACATCTGCTTTAGGACGTGAAGGAGTGGAATGACGTCGTTCATCCCGTAGTCCTGGCGACTGACAAATAAAAAGTGGCCTCCTTAAAGGGTCTGAGCAAACAGTATGTGTCACACATGAGCTGCCACTGGATAACGTTGAAGTTACACAGGGGTGTGCTCCTGTCCACCTGTATCATTAAAAAATTGTTTACGTCATTCCTCTGCTCATATAGTCGGTCCAACATGTGGAAATGTTGCATGTCAGGCTATGTTGGGGAACAATATTTTGCCTTTGCAGCTCAAGCAAGGTATGCTTTGCAATGTAAGAGTGGCTAGCCATTTTACAGATGTCTTGCAGTTGGATGAGGCAGCGGTTGCTGCGTCAGACAGTACCACTGCATTACCGCTACGATTTTATCAGTTCATTTTATGGTGACACTACATTTGTTGACGCAGGGCACCTTGGCCATGCTTCACCTACTGCCCACAGATTCTACAAATGGCCAGGCTGACGTCCTCAGGTGGCTTGATGAAATTAGCATAAGGTCTACCCCAGGTAATTTTGGCTCTAGACCTCACACTGCTGCCACCCTGCTGACTCACGGCCACACTAGCACCCTGCTGACTCAGCCACTGCCTCATGTAAGCTGGCCCCCTCTTCTCCTGATCATGATGATGAAGCCCCCCTCTTCATCCGGATCCCACATGCGATCGGCTACATCATCCGCTACTGTCTGTATGTCATTGATGTCACCCTCACCCATCTCAGGGCCATATGCCTGACTGCTTGCAACACCAGCTCCCACCCAACTCTCATCGTTGCTACTTGCCCACCTACCAGTAGCTGCTGACTATCCTCTAAATACCTCCCAAAAAGGACAAAAAGGAACACATTCTGCGGCGCGACTAGGCCACTCCACTAACTCCACCCAAAACATAACTATACACCTAATCCCACCCAGTCCCCTTAATGGCCCACATAGTAATTATTCCCCCTACATGCCACCACACAGTATTTATGCCCACATTGTGTCTTCACAGAATTGTGCCCAGCTGTGCCCACAGTTATATGCCCCTGTAATATGCCCAGCTGTTGCCTCTGTGATATGCCCACATTGTGCCCCTCATAGAAAGTAAAAAAAATAAACACCACATACTTACCTTTTTCCTAGCAGCAGCAGGACATCGGCTGCTCTAGTCTGTGGAAGGGGCGGAGGCTGACTGCCGGACGGTCCTGTCCCCTGCACAGACCAGAGGTGTGGAGAGCCGGCAGCAATGACGTAGCAGGGAGCCAATGCCAGCGACGGCTCTCTGCTTCATTATGGCAACTGTCTCTGCTTCCTATAGATGCAGGGACAGCTGCCAGAAAGTGGGACAATGCCCCTCCCCCCCAGCCACTGGATCTGGGACGGTTGGGATGTATGCCTATAGAACCTCATCCTCGCTTAAAAGTGGAGCTGTCTTGACAGCATATGTACAATACTTCCCAAGTAGAAGGAACAGAAAATGAAAAGGGCAGGTTCAGGTGGGGGCACAGAGCTTTTTCCCTAACCATGCCAACAAAGCGTGGTGTCAGAGGATCCCACCAATTCCTGGTTGGGGGTGTCCGATGTCACTTTAGATGAACTAGAAGACAACTATTCAAGGACAGCTGGGTTGGTCTGGTCAAAACATGACTGCTGGACGACACTGGCAGCTTTGGCCTGTCGCAGCTGCTGCTGCTGCTACCACCTCCAGAAACATTTTGGTCACTGCCTCTTCCCTGTCTGTTAGACATACTGTACTGTAACTAAGGATGAAAGAGCAGTAGTGTCAGTCCGCAATTTTACCCCGAAACAAGGATGACTGGATGTACTTATATGTGAGAACATGAGCACCTTATAATGTGTAGTATCAGGCCGCAATTTCACCCCAATTAAACAATTACGGATTAACGGATATACTTATGTATCATAAAATGCGAGTACCCTAAAATCTGTAGTATCAAGCCGCAATTTCACCCCAATTAGAGAATCAAGGATTAACAGATTGAATTATATATAAAAGAATGTAAAGACCCTAATATCTGTAGTATCCAGCTGCAATTTCACCCCAATTAAACAATCAAGGATTAACAGATTGAATGATATATACAATAACATAAACCCCCCAGATTCTGTAGGATCAGATCAGTTTCACCCCAATAACAGAAACAAGGATTATTGGAATTACTGATGTATCAAAGAATGCAAACAGCCTAAAATCTGTAGTGCCTGTAACGTCTCTCCCTGTTCACTGTAAAATGGCAGGAGAAGACTTGTGACATCACAGGGGCTGGCTATCTGCCGATTGGCTGTCTATATGGCATTATGGGTGCTCATTCATTCCCAGGCTTCTTACTTCCTCTACATGTGCAGCAGCCATTTTAGGAAAAATACAATTCATTACCACAAAGTGCGAGGAAATTCAACTTCTGGACAAATCAAATTTTTACTGAAATTCGGATCGAATTCCACTTTGTCAACTTTGATTTGCTAATCTCTACTCACTACATTAACAAGTAACAATCTTAAACTGGCAGAAAAATTAACTTAATTGGTAAATGCAGTATCTGCGCTAGCACATAACCATAATAAGCATCATATCATATGGGTATCACCCTGGAATACCCCATCACTACATGCCTAAATATACCAGCATGCAATTATACACCTGAGTGTGAATGATGTGGTTTCCAGTTCCTCTCCCCTTGTCTGGATCTTTCATGGTATTGAGAAGTGCACGCTCCTGCAGAGCAGTGACAAGTAATTCTCTTCAGCTTACCAAGCTCGCGCTGATCACTGGCTGGTAGCTGTAGTGCTCAGGCACACCTGTAGGTGTTTCCCAATAAACTTTCATGTGACATCACACTAAGGATACGGGAGTCTCTGTGACCAAAAAACTTCTCCAACATGTTTCGGAATGCATGCATTCCTTTGTCAGGAAGTGGCCTGCCAATTATTAAACAAATTAAGCATCAACATAACTAACTCCACATTCTGTTGAAAACATCTGAACAGATTCCTTTGGCATTGGGCATTTCTCAATTCAAAAGGTAAGCAATTCGAACTCTTGATTAAACTCTAAGGCTAGGGCTACACGGTGACACTAGTCGTGCGATACCTGTCATGGCCAGGATCGCTGAGCAGTGGTGTTCCCGTAGAAATGAATGGGATCACCACAGCAGTCGCAAGAAATCCAACACGGCTGGATTTCTTGCGACTGCCGCGGCGATCCCATTCATTTCTATGGGATCACTGCTCCTTAGCGATCCTGTCTGCGACCAGTGTCGCCGTGTAGCCCTAGACTATAGGTGACAGACAATTCAGGTTACAGACCCATTTACTTTTAGTCTGTGTTATACCTTTGATGTAATCCCCCCTCCCCTTTATCAGGGATTATTTTCTCAATCCCTGCAAATGTAAAGTCCGTGAAATTTCCAATATTTTTTCTTTAAAATGTTGGGAAAAGAGTTGACCCATCAATTGCTTTTTAATGTTCCTCACATGTTATCCGATTCTTTTGTACAATTCACATTTTCAGATTTTTTCACAAGGGTATTTTAAAACCATATGATTTAGGGTCTGATGCAGATTATGGTTATGTGCTGACGCAGATAATGCTGTTACCAATTAGAGTTTTATTAAACAGTGGACAGTGGCTGGTTGTCCTGTGTGTAGCTTACGGCTGCACAAGGGTAGTGTCCAAGAGGCAACGCTAGTTTGGAAAACATTTATTCTGTTTTAAGAGATAAACCAGCATCTGGAATTGTTAGCTGCACACCACAAGTATAAGTGAATTATGGTTGGATGGAGGGAGAGAATGCAGTTTTTACAAACTTTTTTTCACTTGAAGAAATAACAACTGCCTGATAAACGGTCCTTTGCGTAGGTTCCATTCGTAGTAACCCGGATATCTCTAGAATAGGTCACGAATACAAGTGTGCAGCTTTTGTGGATGACCTTTTGCTATATGTAACCAATCCCGCATTTCTCTGCCATCCTTGCAGCATGAAATCTCTCGCTTCGGGGAATGGACCAATTCTAAGATCAACATAACCAAATCTGAAGCTTTAAAGGTCTCCCTGTCTGGGTCCTTAATATGCTTGCTCAAAGCCTTGTTCCCCTTCGCCTGACCAGTGAAAGGGATTACTTATTTGGGCATCAACATTAGCTCCAGTTTGTGCCAATTATTTAGGCTTCATTTTACCACACTTTTACTCAACTATTTCAGGAGGATTTGGAGTCCTGGCATCGTAGGGACTTCCCAACAGCAGATGCACCATTGCTTCATGAGATTTGTCTGGTCCCCTGGCAATCCAAGAATCAGGTGGGAAATTTTGCCTTTTTTTAAGGAGGTGGGTGGGGTTGGTCTTCCAGATTGTCATTTATATAACCGCTCTACGGCTTAAGCTAGGATTTTGGATATGCTGCATACTGATTTCTCCAAATCTTGGGTGCGTATTATGCAAGACTCCTCCTCCTGCTCCCTGACTGTACTCCCCTGGTTGGTAGGAACCCTCGTGCTTCTCTCATTGAACCCAAGGGTCACCCCAATTATGGTTTCCCCCTGCAAACACTTCTTCTTTTCTTCAAGGCACAAAAGTACACCCACTTAGGTTCTTCCAAGTCCACCCAGGATCTTCCTTAAAACCCCTGTTTTTATTGTTGGGCGACACTGAACCCTCATCACAACATTCCTTTGAATACCTTCAACTCTAGCACTTTTATTTCTCTTGGCTTTTGACCCACTCTCTCTCTTGGGCTTTATCTCATTTTGAAGCAGTTTTGCTTGGCTCCCTTGGTGGTGTTTCGAGATATTTAGTCTATATATACAAAGGCTTTTTTCCCTGTCGGATGTGCAAACCTTCTCAAAAGTTAACTTAAAAAATTCAATTTGATGCAAAATGAAAACAATCAGCTACACTATAAAGGATAATATCACTTGGAATACCAAGGGGATGATGCATTACATAAATAGCCCTTGTGAAAAAATCTATGTAGGGAGAATAAAACATAAATTATAGAAGAGAATAGGAGAAAACAAGGGGAACATTTTAAAGAAAAACATAATGGAGATTTCAAGGGTTCTACATTTGCAGGGATTGAGAAAGCAATCCCCGATAAAAGAAGGGACATTACATAAAAAGTATGTTGCGGACTCAAAGTAAATGGATTTATAACCTGAATTGTCTGGCACCTTTAGGGTTTAATCAAGAGATCGAATTGCTTGTCTTCTGAATATACAGTATCTCACAAAAGTGAGGGCACCCCTCACATTTTTATAAGTATTTGATTATGTCTTTTCATGGGACAACAAACATATGACACTTTGATACAATGTAAAATAGTCATTGCAACTACAATGGCCACCATTGTTTTCCTGCACTGCCTTAACACTCTTGGGCATGGAGTTCACTAGAGCTTCACAGGTTGCCACTGGAATCCTCTTCCACTTCGACGACATCACAGAGCTGGTGGATGCAGGGGCGTTTCTAGGGTTTTAAAAGATCTGGGGCCCAAGCCCCAATACATAAATGCCATATCCTCAAAGTATCCGCCCTAAACACACACACACAAGCTCACCCTAGGACTAAAGACATATTTTACTTGCTGCATGTACACTACCAAACATGCAGCACTATACAGCACCACATACCTCTCACATCCACTGGTGATATCTCCTATGATGTAGATGTTTTCTTTCCTCATCTTCTCCATTTGGGCCAGACAACTTCTTTCAGCCGCGTCTAGTTTCTGCAGAGTTTACCAAACAGACATTTTAGGTTCCTCACTTTTCTATTATCATCATCCTGCCCACCCTGCTACCCCAAAGTTATTCTGGTGCTGCCCGGAATACTGTGCCCACTGTACTGCCCAATGTCCCTGTACCACAGAAATTATACTGCCATACAGATTAGTCCACCTATAGTAATATAAACGTCCTACTAATAGCAATAATTCTCTCCCAGAGTGCCCTTATTAGTAATACTGACCCTTACAATGCCCCCAATAATGATACTGCTCCCCAAGAGTGCCCCTATTATAGTGCCCTCCATATTGTGTCCAATAATAATGGCCACCATAGTGCACCCAATAAGGCTCTCCATGATATTAATAAGGCCCCCTTGTAGTACTTATCCACTATTATAGTCTCCCCAGTAGTTATAATGTCCCCTATAAGACCCCCAGTGGTTACTGTCTAATGCCCCCTATAGTGCTCCTGTAGTTATTGTGCTCCCCTGTAGTGCCCCAGTAGTTTAATGCCCTCCTGTGGTGCCGCCAATAGGCATAATACCCTCCTGTAGTGCCCCAGCAATAATAAGGCCTTCCTGTGGTGCCTTTATAGGAATAATGCCCTTCTGCAGTGCCCCAGTACTAATAAGTACTTGCAGAGACCCCTTGTAGTTAACACTCCGACCCAATCAGTGCCTCCAGCAGGTATAATGCCAGCATTTAGTGCCCATAGAATTCACAAAGCCCCCACTATGGACAAGGTATAAAAAGAAAAATACCTGACTTCCCACTGCCGGAGGACACATATATACACACATGCATACATAGATAGATATATATAGACACACATATACACATATGCATACATAGATATGTAGACACATATACACACATGCATACATATACACACACACACAAATACATAGATAGACACATATACACACATGCATACATACATATATATAGACACATCTATACACACATGCATACAGATACATTTACACACGGATAGATAGATAGATAGATAGATAGATAGATAGATAGATAGATAGATAAATAGATAGATAGATAGATAGATAGATAGATAGATAGATAGATAGATATAGACTCATATATACCCACCTGCATACAGATACATATAGACATATACACACATGCATGGATAAATATAGACACATATATATATATATATATACATATACATATATATATATACATAGACATATATATATATATATATATATATACATAGACATATATATATATATATATATACATAGACATATATATATAATAGATATATATATATATATATATATATATATACACACACACAACAAACACATATTAGGCATTGGCATTTACCTTCCTTCTTGGAGTCTGCAGGATTGATGCAGTCAGGAGGCACTGAGGAAGGGAGGGGGGCTCCGTTGATAGCAGGCACAAGTCTCCTCTTCCTGACCTCGACTTCCTCCTGAGCGCGGACCTCTGGGCAGCATCAATCAACGTCAGCAGGCACGTGTGTAGAGCCAGCTGCTCATTGGCTCAGCGTGCCTGCTGACGTGTAATGTTGCAGCCCTGCGGTCCCCAGCCTGCGCTCAGGAGTGAGCCCGACTCATAGCTTTCATGGATGAGCGGGCAGAACAACCCTACGTTCTTCTAGGAGCAAGCGGCCACAGTTATTTAACTGTATTGCCAGCAGCCATAACATTCGGGGCCCTGGTCAAAACATCCGGGGCTCAAGCCCCGAATGTTTTGACCTGGCGACGCCCCTGGGTGGATGTTAGAGACCTTGCGCTCCTCCATCTTCCGTTTGATGCCCGACAGATGCTCAATAGGGTTTAGGTCTGGAGACATGCTTGGCTAGTCCAGCAACTTTACCCTCAGTTTCTTTAGCAAGGCAGTGGTCGTCTTGGAGGTGTTTTTGGGGGTTGTTATCATGTTGCGGCCCAGTCTCTGAAGGGAGTGAATCATGGTGGCACTCATTGTTCCCTCAATGAACTGCAGCTCCCCACAACCGGCAGCACTCATGCAGCCCCAAACCACTCCCACAACCATGCTTGACTGTAGGCAAGACATACTTGTCTTTGTACTTCTCACCTGACTGCCACCACACACACTTGACACCATCTGAAACAAATAAGTTTATTTTTGGTCTCATGAGACCACAGGAAATGGTTCCAGTAATCCATGTCCTTAGTCTGCTTGTCTTCAGCAAACTGTTTGGGGCTTGCTTGTGCATCATCTTTACGAGAGGCTTCCTTCTGGGACTACAGCCATGCAGACCAATTTTATGCAATTTGCGACGTATAGTTTGACCACTGACAGACTGATCCCCCACCCCATTAACCTCTGCAACAATGCTGACAGCAGTCATATGTCTATTTTGAAAAGGCAACCTCTGCATATGATTAGAGATGAGCGAATCAAAGCTGACAAAGTGGAATTTGATCCGAATTTCAGGAATTATTTGATTAGCACCGAATCCGAATTTCCTAACGATTTGCATTTTTTTTCTAAAATGGCAGCTGCATGTGTTAGGACATGGAGCAAGGAACTGTGGGAAAGAGGGATCACCCACAATGCCATGCATGCAGCCAATCAGCTACTCATTTCAGGTTTGCAATAGATCATACCTCTGTAATTCTGATTATTGGGGTCCTATTAACCCTTTTGCGCTGTATTTACATTTAGTAAAGCCTTTTTTTGTTGTTTATTAATGTTGGAAAAAAGAAAGGGCTTATTAGCTGTTGTGTGGTGAAGTGGGATATTAGTGGCAAAAAAAAGTTTTATTTGGCGTATAGAGCCGAAGTTACATTTACTAAAGCCTTTTTTGTTTTTATAAAATTACAGCCCTTTGTAGTTTACATTAGTGGCAAAAAATGTTTTATTCAGCGTATATAGCGCCGCAGTTAAATTACAGCCCCTTATAGCGTGTATTACTGGCAAAAAACTTTTATTCAGAGTATTCGGAGGTTAAATTTTGTAAAGCCTTTTATTGTTAGTAGTGTAAAAAAAGGTTTTTTAGCCGTTGTGTGGTGAAGTGGGAAAATTACAGCCCTTTGTAGCATGTATTGGTGGCAAAACAAGTTTTATTTGCAGTACAGCGCCAAAGTTAAATTTTGTAAAGCCTTTTATCTTTTATTAGTGGTGGAAAAAAAGGCTTATTAGCCGTTGTGTGGTGAAGTGGGAAAATTACAGCCCTTTGTCGTGTGTTTTAATTTCCTTTTTTTTATATTTATTTATTTGATTTAACAGTATGTCAGACCGAGAAGTGACAGGCCCTGCACAGGGGCGTGGCAGAGACCTAAATGTTTCTGGCGAAGGCACAGATCGCAGCAGAGTAAGGGGGCGTAGCAGCAGGGGTCAATTTGAGAGGCCTGAGCTCCCGGCGTCATCTAGCGGTCGTGTCTTGACCAGCAACCCAGCGGTTCTTGAATGGTTGACTTGGTCTTTGACTTAGTCGCAAATGACATCAGACACCCCCAGCCAAGAGTCCGTGGGTTCGTCAGACACAACCCTTAGTTGTCACCTGTCCTCAACCTGCCTCTGTCCTTTTCTGTTCCCTCAGCCAGAGAAGTACTGTATGATGCGGGCTTAGCTCCACTGTACAGCGAGGACGAGCTACTAGAGGACAGCAGCTACTGGCCAGCCAAGATGTGGAGGAGACATCCGCAGCTTCCTCCATTAGGTGGGCAAGTGATGGGGATAGTTAGGTGGGATACATTAGGTGGGATAGTGATGAGGAGAGTGGCATGGGAGCTGGTGTTGCAAGCGGTCAGGCTCCTGACACAGAGACCATTGAGAAGGACATCAGTGACGTGCAGACAATACTTGATGATGATGATGTAGCCGATCGCACTTGGGAGCCGGGTGAATTAGGGGCTTCTTTATCACCAGGAGAAGAGGGTGGCAGCTTGCCCGTGATGCAGCGGCAGAGCCAGCAAGTCACTAGCTTGGCCGGGATTCAGCAGGGTGGCAGCAGTGGGAGGTCACGAGCCAAACATGCCCAGGGTAGACCCCCCACTTTGCAGGAGCATACCGGGCCAGAAAGTAGTGGTGCAGGGGTTCACGGAGGCAGCGGCAGTAGCACTCACTCAGTGCGGAATGTTTGGGGGTAAAATCACCTACTCAGCGGTGTGGGAGTTTTTTGTTAAGCCGCCGAGTGAGGTGAACATAGCCATTTGTAAAATCTTTGGGCAGAAGGTGAAGCGTGGCCAGGGTGCCAATGTTGGCACCACGGGCCCTGTGTCAACATATGCAGCATCACCATAAAGTGGTCTGGGAGAACGGTGGCTCCAATGTGGTGGTCCAGCCGCTGCATCATCCAGTGGAAAGCACCCGATTTCAGGCAGTCAAGGCTCCACCACCTAAGCCGAAAGGAGCTGTCTGTCCTTCCCATTATCTGATACTCCTGCTCATCCTTCTACTCCTTGTCAAGCATTCCATCAGCAATCGATCAGTGAAGCGATTGCCAAGAGACAGCAGTATGCGTGTATACATCCAACAGCGCAGAAGCTGAACGTGCACCCAGCCAAGTTGCTGGTGCTGCAGTCCCTCCCTTTCCAAGTGGTGGACTCTGAACCTTTCAGGGAACTGATGGCTTGTGCCGAGCCGAGGTGGAGAGTTCCAAGCCGTCATTTCTTTGCAAAACAGGCAGTACCAGCCCTGCTCAAATATGTAGAACAAAAGGTGGGCCAGTCCTTGAGCCTGTCGGTGTCTTTCAACGTGCACTTCAGAGCCGTGTGGAGCTGTAATTATGGTCAGGGACAGTATATGTCCTTTATGGCCCACTGGGTTAATGTGGTTCCTGCACAGCCAAACCAGCAACTTGGCCAGGTGACGCCGCTTCCGCCTCCATATTCTCATTTGCAGGGCATGGAGGTGTCACACGGTTTTACACCTCGTTTGCCTGGGTAAAAGGAGTCACACAGAGGAGGAACTGCTCCGCGTCCTTCATCAAGAAATCGAATTCTGTCTTTCCCAGCGACAACTCAAAATCGGGACCATGGTGACAGACAACGGGAAGAACATGGTGTCGGTGCTGCGTCAAGGAAGGCTGTGTTATGTGCCCTGCATGGCGCATGTGTTTAATCTGGTTGTCAAGCTGTTCCTAAAGTCTTCTTCTCATCTGCAAGACATCCTAAAAATGGGCAGGAAACTTTGTATGCACTTCAGCCACTCGTACACTCCCAAGCACACCCTCCTTGAACTACAGCAGCAGAACGGCGTCCCCCAACATAGGCTGATAAATGCAACGCTTCCACCCATTGGAATTCCACCCTCCATATGTTGGACCAAATGTACAAACAGAGAAAGGCCATAAAGGATTTCTTGATGATCCAAGCGGACAGAGGTACTCCCCATGTAACTTCAATGTCAGCCAGTGGCAGCTCATGCATGAAACCTGCCGTTTGTTCGTGCCCTTTGAGAAGGCCACTTTTTTGTCAGTCGCCAGGACTACAGGATGAACAACGTCATTCCACTCATTCATATCCTCGACAAGATGCTGGTAAATCTGGCTGGTCAGGGGACAGGAGATGTGGCGACTACAGCTCATGGCCATATGAGCCCTGTGGGAGCTGAACTGGAGGAGGAGGAAGAGGAGGAGGACATTCGAGCACAAACAATGCATAGAGAAATGGGAGTTTTTTTCTCCACAAGTGACAGGAGAGGAGGAGCCAATAACATGAAATACTTTGTAAAAGGACAGCACCAAAGTTCCTGTTTACGGAAGCGATCTACGTTCACCAGCGGTCAGGCTCTTTCCCGCTCCAAACTGAATAAAATAAAGCAATCGTGACCAGCATCTTCCTTTTCGTAAGTTTATTCAATCAACACATCAAACAAGGCAACTTTTCGGCATATACAAAGCCTTTCTCAAGCCAAGTCACGATTGCTTTATTTTATACAGGAGAGGAGGAGCAGGAGCAGCCAGAGGAGCTATATGCAGTATGCAGTGGAGATGGAGGCAGGGAGTCCCTCCGAGTCATTTGTGCAAATGGCCCGATGCATACTCACTTGCTTTCGTAGTGACAGCCAAATTGTCACCATTCGGCAGAGGTATGCCTACTGGCTCTCCAACATGATAGACCATCGCTACCGGTCCAAAATGGGGGCCTTTTTAACACCCGCCGAGAGGGTAGACAAACTGAACTACTATAGAAACATCCTATGTAGTCAGTTGGCCGCTGCCTATCTGCGCCATCATCCATCCTCTCACAGGTCTGACCCTCTGCGCTCATGTTCCACTGCCATGGCTGCTGGGAGGGGTGGCAGGAGGAGTACCAGCTCCATCAGCAGCAGCCTGAGTCTAGAGTCGCTGATGAGCAGCTTTCTTCACCCGCATAATGAAGAAACTACTCATCAGCAGCATCAGCTAGACCTGGAGCAGGACCTGAACCAGCAGGTGGTGGCATGCTTGGACAGCACCCTGCCACCCGTCATTGAAGATCCGCTGGACTACTGGGCAGCCAAATTAGATTTGTGGCAGCAACTGGCCGAGTTTGTCTGGAAAAGCTGTCCGGCCTGGGCAGTTGTGTGGCATCAGAGCAGGTGTTTAGTGTGTCGGGAGCCATAGTTACCCCAAGGAGAACTCGCCTGTCCACCCAAAATGTGGAGAAGCTGACCTTTGTCAAGATGAATCAGGCGTGGAACAGCCAGGATTTCCACCCACCAATGGTTGATGCATTAGATTAGATCATTTATGCTGCCTTGACTAGAGTCCAGTTTCTTCTGGCTACCTGCCTCAGCCACTATTCTGATGCTGCCACACATCTGATGCCAATTGCTCCTTCTTACAGCCACCATCTTCAGCAGGTACTGTTATTGCCACCCAACTCCCCACACTGTCGTCGTGCCACTCTGTAGTCTCCTGATTATACTGCTGCTGCCTCCACACTGTTGTCATGCCACTCTGTAGTCTCCTGATGCTATTGCTTCTGCCACCTCCACACTGTCGTCATGCCACTCTGTGGTCTCCTGATGCTACTGCCACTGGCACCTCCACACCGTCATCGTGCCACTCTGTGGTCTTCTGATGCTAATGCTGCTGCCACTGCCATCTCCACACTGTCGTCGTGCCATTCTTTGGCCTCCTGATGCTACTGCTGCTGCCATTGCCACCTCCACAGGCAGTTCAAAGTTGACAACAATGTTGTTCTAGTTCAATTCCTCAAGCACAGACATTAGCAGTGATAGGAACTTTCCCCTTGCCATCTCGGTCGTAATGCCACTCGGAAGTCTGCTGATGCTGTTGCCTTTGCCACCTCCACATTGTCTCCTGATGCTACTGCTGCTGCCACTGCCGCCTACACACTGTCGTCATGCCACTCTGTAGTCTCCTGATGCTACTGCTGCTGCCATCTCCACACTGTGGTTGTGCCACTCTGTGGCCTCCTGATGCTACTGCTGCTGCCACTGCCGCCTCCACACTGTCGTCGTGCCACTCGGTGGTCTCCTGAAGCTGCTGCCTCCACACTGTCGTCGTGCCACTCTGTGGTCTCTTGTTGAAGCTGCTACCTCCACACTGTCGTCGTGCTAATTTGTAGTCTCCTGATGCTACTGCCACTGTCACCTCCACACTGTTGGGAGGGCTCTACTTGTATAAGCGTTTAATAGAACAGGTTCTATAGAAAACTATGTGGAATCAGTGAATTGGTGTAAAAGGAGTGTGCTCTTTCACGTTATAGTAGGATCTTGGGCTTCTGTACGGTTCTTTATAGCTGGTGCTAACATTGACCTGTAAGGCTGAGTTCACACTTGAGTTATTTGGTCAGTTTTGGCCCCATAACTTCCCAAATACGTTAAGTGTGCAGTGATTCTATGAGCGATGCCTGTCATCTGCATATCATACTAACTTACAGTATTGTTTCACTACCACAGCAGACTCACTATGTCTGTTACTGCAAGGCACAGTGTACTACACCACTATACAGGCTCTCTGCAGCCAGGAAGTAGCCGTTTTTTAACACGATTCGCCACAAATTAATTTGGATCGAATCAAATCGTTTCGGTAAATTAGGCGAACTGACCGGAATCGAGTTTTTGAAAAAAATCGCTCATCTCTGGATATGATGCTGAGCATGTGCACGCAACTTCTTTGGTTGACCATGGAGAGGCCTGTTGTGAGTGAAATCCGTCTTGTTAAACCACTGTATGATCCTGGCCACCGTGCTGCAGCTCAGTTTCAGTGTGTTGGCAATCTTCTTATAGCCTAGGCCATCTTTATGTAGAGCAACAATTCTTTTTTCAGATCCTCTGAGAGTTCTTTGCCATGAGGTGCCATGTTGAACTTCTGGTGACCAGTATGAGAGAGTTTGAGAGTGATAACACCAAATTTAACACACCTGCTCCCCATTCACACCTGAGACCTTATAACACTAACGAGTCTCATGACATCGGAGAGGGAAAATGGCTAATTGGGCACAATTTCACCATTTTCACTTGAGTATGTACTCACTTTTGTTGCCAGCAGTTTAGACATTAATGGCTGTGTGTTGAGTTATTTTGAGGGTACACCAAATTTACACTGCTATACAAGCCGTACACTGACTACTTTACATTCTATCAAAGTGTCATATCTTCTGTGTTGTCCCATGAAAAGATGTAATAAAATATTTACGAAAATGTGAGTGGTATACTCACTTTTATGAGATACTGTGTAAATGCACAATGCCAATAGACCCTGTTCAGAGGTTTTCTCCCACAAGAAATGAGGCCCCTACATAAGAGATCACCCAAAAAAATAAAAAATATGGCTTTCAGAAAATAGAGATGCTAAAACATGATTTTTTTCAAAAACGCTTTTATTGTGTAAAACTGAAATTAAATAAAAAAAAATAGACATATTAGGTATCACAACTTCCGTAACAACCTGCAGTATAAAAATATCACATTATCTACCCCCTAAGGTGAATCCGATAAAAAAAAAACTATGCCAAAACAACCAATTTTTTAGTAGCTTTGCCCCATAAAGTGTAACGTTGCGTGATCATATCAAATTATATGTACCCAAAAAATGGTACCTATAAAAACGTTAACTCTTCCCACAAACAATGAACCCCTACACAAGACAATGGGCAGAAAAAAAAATATATAGCTTTCAGAAAACGGTGACAATTTTTTTCCATAAAAGCTTTAATTGTATAAAACTAAAATATAGACATATTATGTATTGCTACGTCCGTAATCACCTGCTCGATAAAAAATATCAGATGATCTACTATCTCAGGTGAATGCTGTTAAAAAATAATTAAATAAAAACTGTGCCAAAATAGCCATTTTTGGTCACCTTGCCCCAAAATATTGTCGTATTGAATGATCAAAAAATCATATGTATCCAAAAATGGTACCAATAAAAATTTTTAAAAGAAAGCCCCTGCTCAAGAAATGTAGCTTTCAGAAAATGAAGACACAAAACATTATTTTTGTTTTCAAAAATGCTTTATTATATAAAACTGAAAACAAAAAATAAAAAAACACATATTTGTTATTTACGCGTACGTATCAACCGCCTCTATAAAAACAACACATTTATTTATCCTGTCAGGAAAACAAAAAATAAAAACTGTGCTACAACAGCCATTTTTTTGTTACCTTGCCTCACAAAAAGCATATTATCGAGAGATCAAAAATCATATGTACCCCAAAATAGTATCAATTAAACTATTACCTTATCCCTTAGTTGACAAAATGGGGTCACTTTGTGGGAGTTTCTACTGTAGGGGTGCATCAGGAGGTCTTCAAATGCGACATAGCACCTTAAAATTATCCCAGCAACATCTGCTCTCCAAAATATGACGCTCCTTTTCTTTCTGTGCCCTGCCGTCGCCCATACAGCAGTTTACAACCACATATGTGGTGTTTCTGTATCAGGGTAATAAATAGATTTTCGTTTGGCTGTTAACCCTTGCTGTGTTACCGGAAAAATTCAGTAAGCATTTGTTTTAGCCTCTTATTAGTCACATTAAAACAGTTTTTAGGAACCATTTAATATATTGTGTTATATCTAAGTCAACTATGTCATGAAAAAAGCTGTTAACCCCTTCTCGACCAGCGCCGTACATGTACGGCGCTGGGGGAAGTAAGTTACCGACCAGCGCCGTAGTACTACGGCGCGCTGATCAAGCGGGTGCAGGAGCTGTATTGTGTATTACTGTGTGTAATACACTTCCAGCCAATGCATTACAATACAGAAGTATTGTAATGCATTGTAAAGGAGATCAGACCCCAAAAGTTAAAAGAAAGTGAAAAAAAAAAGGTGAAAAAATAAAGTTTTACAAAAAAAAGTTTCAAGTTCCAAAAAATAAATAAATAAATAAAGCGTCCTTTTCACAAAATAATATAAAAAAAAATTGTAAAAAATAGTTAAAAAAATAAAAATAGACATATTAGGTATCGCCGTGTCCGTATCGACCGGCTCTATAAAAATATCACATGATTCTCCCTGCCAGGTGAACGCAGTAAAAAAAAAAAAAACTGTGCTAAAACAGCCTTTTTTTGGTCACCTTCCCTTACAAAAAATGTAATAGCAGGCGATCAAAAAGGCGTATTTACCCCAAAATGATACCAATCAAACCGTCATCTTGTCCCGCAGAAATGTAGACCCTACCTGAGACAATCGCCCAAAAAATAAAAAAAATATGGCTCTCAGAAAATAGCAACACAAAAAAAAGATTTTATTCTGTTCAAAAATGCATCTAAGGTGTAAAACTTTCCAAAAATAAAAATGTTTGACATATTGGGTATCGCCGCGTCCGTAACAAACTGCTCTATAAAAATATTACATGAGATGGCCCCCCAGGTGAATGCTGTTAAAAAAAAATTGAAAAAACTATGCCATAACAGCCATTTTTTTTCACCTTGCCTCACAAAAAGTGTAATAGCAGGTGATCAAAAAGGCGTATTTACCCCAAAATGGTACCAATCAAACCGTCATCTTGTCCCGCAGAAATGTAGACCCTACCTGAGACAATCGCCCAAAAAATAAAAAAAATATGGCTCTCAGAAAATAGCAACACAAAAAAAAGATTTTATTCTGTTCAAAAATGCATCTAAGGTGTAAAACTTTCCAAAAATAAAAATGTTTGACATATTGGGTATCGCCGCGTCCCTAACGAACTGCTCTATAAAAATATTACCTGAGATGGCCCCCCAGGTGAATGCTGTAAAAAAAAATTTAAAAAAAACTATGCCATAACAGCCATTTTTTTTCACCTTGCCTCACAAAAAGTGTAATAGCAGGTGATCAAAAAGGCGTATTTACCCCAAAATGGTACCAATCAAACCGTCATCTTGTCCCGCAGAAATGTAGATCCTACCTAAGACAATCGCCCAAAAAATAAAAAAATATGGCTCTCAGAAAATAGCAACACAAAAAAAGATTTTATTCTGTTCATAAATGCATCTAATGTGTAAAACTTTCCAAAAATAAAAATGTTTGACATATTGGGTATCGCCGCGTCCGAAACAACCTGCTCTATAAAAATATTACATGAGATGGCCCCCCAGGTGAATGCTGTAAAAAAATTTTTTAAAAAAAACTATGCCATAACAGCCATTTTTTTCACCTTGCCTCACAAAAAGTGTAATAGCAGGCGATCAAAAAGTCTTATGTACCCCAAAATGGTACCAATGAAAACGTCACCTCGTCCCGCAAAAAATGAGCCCCCACATAAGACAATAACTCAAAAAAATAAAAATCAATGGCTCCCGCAAACCAATCCATCAAAATCTGTGCTGCAAAATCCATATGGCGCTCTTTCTGTTCTGAGTCCTGCCATGTGCACCCACAGCAGTTTACCACCACATATGGGGTGTTGCCGTATTCAGGAGAAAATGGGGAACAAATTATGGGGTGCTTTTCTCCTGTTACCCCTTGTGAAAAGGAAAAATTTGGGGCTAAAGCAACATTTTATTGGAAGAAATGAAACTTTTCATTTTCACAGCCAAGTGTTTCCAAATTCCATAAAACGCTTAGGGGGTCAAAGTGGCCAGTACCCCCTTAATATATTCTTTGAAGGGTGTAATTTCCAAAATGGGGTCACTTTTTGAGGGTTTCCACTGTAGGGGTACGTCAGCGTCTCTCAATTACAAAATGGTGCCTAAAAACCATTCTAGCAAAATCTGCCTCCAAAATCCATATGGCACTCCTTTCCTTCTGACCACTGCCACAAACCCATAGAGACGTTTACCACCACATATGGGGTATTTCTGTAAACTGCAGAATCAGAGTAATGTATATTGAGGTTTAGTTTGCTGTTAACCCTTGCTGTGTTGCAAGAAAAAAATTATTAACATGAATAATCTACCAAAAAAGTGAAATTTTGAAATTTCACCTCCATTTTCCATTAATTCTTGTGGAACACCTCAAGGGTTAACAAAGTTTGTAACAGCAGTTTTTTATAATTTGAGGGGTGTAGTTTCTAAAATGGGGTCATTTATGGGGGTTTTCATTATGTAAGCCCATCATAATCACTTTATATCTGAATTGGTGCTTAAAAAAATGGTTTTGGAAATTTTGTTGAAAATTTGAAAAATGGCTTCTAAACTTCTAAGCCTTCTAACGTCCCAAAAAAGTAAAATGAGATTTATAAAATGATGCCAACATAAAGAAGACATATGGGGAATGTAAAATAATAACTACTTTTGGAGGTATTACTATATATTTTGAAAGTAGAGAAATTGAAATTTGGAAATTTTTCCAAATTTTTGGTAAATTTGGTATTTTTTTATAAATAAAAATGAAATATTTTGCCACAAATTTACTACTGTCGTGAACCACAATATGTGACGAGAAAACAATCTCAGAATGGCTTGGATAAGTAAAAGCGTTCCAAAGTTATTACCACATAAAGTGACACATGTCAGATTTGCAAAAAATGGCCTGGTCAGGAAGGTGAAAACAGGCCCGGGGTTGAAGGGGTTAAAGGGGTTTTCTCACTTCAGTAAATATTTTTTATTATGTAGAGAAAGTTAATACAAGGCACTTACTAATGTATTGTGATTGTCCATATAGCCTCCTTTGCTGGATTCATTTTTCTATTACATTATACACTGCTTGTTTCCATGGTTATGACCACTCTGAAATCCATCAGAAGTGGCCATACTCACATACTATAGGAACACGCATTGGCCTTTGTGTGTTACCACGGTCCCGGCCACCAGAGAGGCTGGCGTTTATTCCCATACTGTGAAAGCACGATCACCACTGATAGATTGCAAGGTGGTCGTAAACATGGAAACGAGCAGTGTATAATGTGATGAAAAAATGAATCAAGCCAGCAAAGGAGGCAATATGGACAATCACTACACAGTGAGACAACCCATTTAAGTCTTATAATAATTTACTGGATTTTAGAAAATAAAGTAAAATAAAGTGCACAAAGAAAATTTAACTCCTACCTGGTAGTGAAGAATTCATACAATTCCAAAATTCAGTCTAAAAATAAGCCAAATACAACAATTATACACAGGTTGAACCACTCATCTGCAAATTAATTGAGAAGACTAGTAAATCAACTGCAACTGATACAGGCAAAAGTTCTAAGAAATGGGCATTACATAATGAGAATTCAGAGAAAGAAAACAGCTCTAAATTTCAGTGCTAGATCCTTTTGTTCTCCCGGGAGAAAAGCCACCCAAGGTATTTGATAGCCATTCAATATATGCTCAGCCATACCAAATGTGTATGGTGAATAGACTGTTGTTGGTTGAGCAGCTGTTGAGTGTATGGGCACCTTAAAAGGGTTGTCTCACTTCAGCAACTAGCAATTATCATTTAGATAAAGTTAATACAATGCAGTTCCTAATGTATTGTGATTGTCCATATTGCTTCCTTTGCTGGCTGGATTAATTTTTCCATAAAATGATACACTGCTTGTTTCCATGGTTATGACCACACTAAAATCCATCAGCAGTGGTCGTGCTTGCACACTATAGGAAAAAGCAGTGGCCTCTCTGGTGGACGGGACCATGGGAGCTCACATAGGCTGGTGCTTTCTTTGGATGATAGGGTGGTCATAACCACGGAAACGAGCAGTGTATAATGTGATGAAAAAATTAATTAAGCCAGCAAAGGAGGCAATATGAACAATTACAATATATTACTAAGTGCCTTGTATTAGCATTTATCATGTGGACAAAGTTATTTGCTTAAGAGACAACCCTTTTAACTCTTTGCAGCACTACTATAAAGTTAAATGTGTAAAAATGAGGGTTTTATTAGCCTATGTCCGTATATATAGAGTCCATAACTCTATATAACTCTAGAAAATGTACCTGGCGCTGCCCAAGTATGACCTGTTGGTCTGTTTGTGTGTTTATTGGATTTGTTTCAAGGATGTCTGGGAGACCGTTCCATGCCCTGGTTTTTGCTTTTCTTTCTTATGGGAAATTGCTAGTAACTCTATATACCCCAGCAGTTACACACTGTTTATCTATTAACTATACCCTATAACAGGGACCTTCATAGCACTCCGCCCCTTTAACTGTTACCTCCACAGTGCCCCAGCTTCCTTAAAGGGGTTCTCCGGAATTAAGAAAATGAAAATACTTAAATATTACTTCATTATAAATATATTCCCAAATACCATTCATTAGTTATAATGGCTCATTTTGTCTAGGGAGCAATGATTTGGAGAAACAAAATGGCCGCTGTCCTATTAGTACACACAAAACCTGTCCGAATCACACATCAGGACAAGATACTGAGCTAAAGGGCTGCCTCATCCTCCTCTCTGCTCTGCTTGTCTGGGATTATGATCCTGAATACAGCTGATAAGATCTTCCTCTGAATCTCAGTAGGAATGGAGTTCATGAGGAGACATGAAGCAGCAGCTCTTCTATGCAGTCTCCATTACCGCAGTTTGTCCTCTCTGCACTTCATGTCTCCTCATGAACTCCATTCCTACAAAGATTCAGCTACATATCATATTAAACTGTAGTCAGGATCATAATCCCTGACAAGTAGGAGAGGGGGATGAGGCAGCTCTTTACCTCAGTGTAGTGAAGTAACTTGTCCTCCTATGTGATTAGGACAGGTTTTGTGTGTACTAATAGGACGGCAGCCATTTTATTTCTTCTAATGATTGCTCCCTAGACAAACCGAGCCATTATAACTAATGAAAGGTATTTGGGAATATATTTATAATAAAGTAATATTTAAGTATTTTCATTTTCTTAATTCCTGGAGAACCCCTTTAACTGTACTCTCCACAGCACCCTGCCCCCTTCGTGATCATCGTGACCACCACTGCACACCACCCCCTGTACTGCAACCTCCACAGTGTCAAGCCCCTCTTAAGAATGATCTCCATAGCACCCCACCCCCTTAAGAGTGACCTTTACAGCAGCCCACCCCTTAACAGTGACCTTGACAGCACCTGTCCCCTTATGGGCTCATGCACACGACCATATGTATTTTGCGGTCCGCAAAAAATACAAATAACATCCGTGTGCATGCCGTATTTTGGGGAACAGAACAGCTGGCGCCAAACAGAACAGTACTATCCTTGTCCTTAATGTAGAAAATAATAGGACATGTTCTACTCTTTTGCGGAACGGACATAAGGAAACTGAATGCACATGGAGTAACTTCTGTTTTTTTTGCGGACCCATTGAAATGAATGGTTCTGCATATGGGCTGCAAAAAAATGGAACGAACACGGAAAGAAAATACGTTTGTGTGCATGAGCCCCAACTGTGACCCCCACAGCACCTTCTTAACAGTAGCCCTCACAGCCCTGCCTCCTTAACAGTGACCTTCACCACCTACTGACTTCCACAGTGACCTCCACCTTACCAGTAACCTCCACAGCACCCTGCAGTGACCTCAACGGTGTCCTGCCTCTTAACAGTGACCAGTAACATCCCTCCTTAATTATCTCCACAGTGCCCCAACCCTTTAACAGTGACCTCCACAGCACACTGTCCCCTTGAAAAATGAAAATAAACACAATTTGCCATTTTTTGTCACTCCCACCCAAAATAAAAGCAGTCATACAACTCTGTAAACCGAAATATAACGAAGTTATGGCTGTCAGAAAATGGCGATGCAAAGAAAAAATTTCTTTTTTTAAAGGTTTTTATTTTTTTTTACTTAGTAAAAAAACCTGAATTCATATTGAGCCACAGAATAAGGATGTCATTTCATTTTAGCGCACAGTAAATGCTGTGAATTGTGGGTTTTTTCAATTTTTCCTTTTTTTCCAATAACAGACATGGTAAAAAATAGTCTAAATGTAAGACAGTTAGGAAGCGGTCTTACATTTAGAACTGGCGCTGGATGCTTTGGTACGGGGATGCTCAACCTGCAGCCCTCCAGCAGTTGCAAAACTACAACTCCCAGCATGCCTGGACAGCCTACAGCTATTAGGGAATGCTGGTAGTTGTAGTTTTGCAATAGCTGGAGGGACGCAGGTTGAGCATCCCTGCTTTGGTGGATCCACCACCAGCTAAGGGTCTTTATTAACCCTTTCGCGCCCGGAGGTTTTTTCGGTTATGCATTTTCGTTTTGCGCTCCCTGCCTTCAAACAGCCATAACTCTTTTATTTTTCTGTTCACATAGCTGTATGAGGGCTTATTTTTTGCAGGACAAGTTGTACTTTCCAACGCCACCATTTAATATTGCATATGGTGTAGTGGGAAGCGGGAAAAAAATTCCAAACCGGGTGAAATTGCAAAGAAAACACTATTCCGCTACAGTTCTACGGGTTTCTTATTTACAGCGTTCGATGTGCATTAAAACTGATCCGCTACTTTCATTCTACTGGTCAGTACGAATCCGGCAATACCTAATATGTATAGTTTTTCCTGCGTTTTCATAGTAATAAAATAATTAGAAAGTTGCCCTTTTTTTTTTTTTTTCCTTGTCAAATCTTGACCCCTATAACTTTTTGGTATTTATGTGTACAGAGCTGTATGGGGGCTAATTTTTTTGCGGGACGATCTGAAGTTTTTATTGATACCATTCTGGGGTGTGTATGACTTTTTGATCACTTTTTATTTAATTTTTTTTAGAAAAAAAAAGTGACAAAAAACGGCAAATCGCCATTTGGACGCTTTTTTCCGCCACACAATTCGCCGTATTGGAATTTTTTTTTTTATATTTTAAAAGTACGGGCGTTTTCGGTCACGGTGATACCCATGATGTCTATATCTATTGTTATTTAGATATTTATTTTTTAATTATACGGAAAAGGGGGTGATTTGAACTTTTATATCTTTTTTATTTTTTATATATTTTTTAACATTTTTTATATATTTTTTTTTTATTTTTTTTTACTAAATGAAAGGTCAAATATGGGCTGATATATTGTGGCTTTTTTTTTTTTTTCTTTATGAGCAATCATGGATTTTATAGACTCAGAAATCCAAGAATTGCTCATTTCTTATCCTGGCCTGTCATCTAGTGGCCAGAATAAGAATTGCACTTTGAAAACTGTAATCCTCACCAGCGAGGATTACAGTTTTCATATGGTGTACAGACACCCCGATTGGCCACACGGGGTGTCTGTACACCACCCGATAGCGAATGCTTCCGGGTTGAGACACAACTAGATGCCGTGATCACGTGTGAACACCCCATCTAGGCTCCCAGGAAGACGCCGCCGATGGCAGTAAGTAGCGGCAAGTCTCTGCTGTTAGAAACAGCAGAGACTTGCTGGCCATGACGCCCGCCGCACCCGCGAGTGGGCGTCATGTGCCCGCATCGCCCCAGCGCCGTACATGTACGGCGCTGGGCGCGAAGGGGTTAAGACCGGTGTCTAAAACACCGATCTCTACATGATGGAGCAGTTTTTTCAAGTTCTGCGCTAGCCTGAGGCACATTAGCAAGCAGAGACTTCCCACCTCAACGCCTGTCACAGGCGTATACCTTGTTCCCTGCCACTGTTGCCGCTCCTCGCTGTTAATCCCCGCACTTGCTACTACCACTACTACTACCCATAGACAGCTAATCGACTGCCTTGTTTGTTCCATGCTATGTTGATTCTGCTGCCGCTACTACTGCAGCCATGTGCCTCCTATTACCTTACCCTTTCCACATCCACACTGTATTGCTGTATTGTTCAGAATGAGATGATTTTCCTTTTGACAATTAACACTTGTGCGTGTTGTATGGGCAGGCATTCTGACCCAGTCAAGGCATCATTTTTGTAAGCTTGGTTCCCTAACAATCCAGTTTTATTTTTTAATTTGTTGGTGTGCAGTGGTACCATAACAAACCACACTCCACAAAGTGTCCCATAGCAGTGACATCCCCAGTGTACCCATACAAATAACATCCCCAGTGTCTGCATAATACCCATATCTACAGTGTCCCATAACAGTGACTTCCACAGTATCCCAATATCATTGGCCCACATAAGAGCGACTTCCGCAGTGTACCTATAACAGTAATATCCACAGTGTCCCATTAGGGACCATTCAGACGGCTGTGTTGCTGCAGATCCACAAAAACACGGATGCTGAACAGTGTGTGTTCCACAATTTGCGGAACACACATGGCCAGCAGCCCATACAAAATGCCTATTCTTGTCTGCTATTGCGGACAAGAATAGGACATGTTCTATATTTTTCCGCAGAGCCGCGGCTCTACGCGATTTAATGTCGCCCATAAAAGTGAATGGGGCCACATATATTCCGCAAAATTGCAGAATAGATGCGGCCCCATTCACACAGTCGTGTGACTGGGCCCTTACAGTGACATCTATACTGCTCCAATAACTGACATCCACAGTGCCCCTATGACGGTAACCCATAACAGTAATGATTACAGTGACATCCACCATGCCCCATAATGTGACATCAACAGTGTCCCTACAGCAGTGGTGAAAAAATGGCTGGGTTGTTATGGAAACCTGGTATAAAACTGTGTATATGTCAGTGAGGCGGAGACAGAAAGATCTGAAAGTTTCCACTGGCCAATAGTGGTCATGGAAATGAAGTAAGGATCTGGGAGTTTCTATTCGATAATACTTGTTCATCAGATGTTGGAACGGTACATCCTAGAGAGCAGAATTTTTTTTACAGGCTTATACAGTATATCACTGACAAATTCCACAGGGCTTTTACAGATATTACATTGCTTGCTTTCTCCAATGGAGCTCAAAACTCCCTATCTGTAGGTCTTTGGAGTGTGAGAGGAAACTCATGCAAATAAGGGGAAAACATGCAAACTCAATGCAAATGTTTTTCTTGGTTGGATTCAAACCAGCACTGCAAGACCACAGAACCACAGGAAATAAAATAAAACTCCAAGCCATCTTTATTTATCCATTTAATAAGTGTGGCAAATATTCCAATTAAATTGTTTCAAAGAACATGAAAAAGTCCAAATCATGCAGTTTGGCTGGCTATTTTCTGGCTGCATTACATCTAATAGAGCCGGAATACAATATCTCCTTTGTTTTTAAAAAAAAAAAAAAAAATCAGTGCACAATCCACATTTTTTTCAGCGCAAAAAAGTGCCTTTTTGTGAAGCTTTTGACCCTTTCTTAACCAATGGTTTTCACTTCAATACAAAGTACAAAGCTAAATTTTCAGCTTGAGGTTTCTGAAGCAGATCTGGGCCAAAAAACACACACGGAAAACGCACAAAAAAATGTACATTACATGGAGTTGTTTTATTCAGCTTCCTATTCATTTCAATGGGAGATTTGGTGCTGATTCTTCCCTAAGATAGGACATGTAGCTTCTTTTTTCATTTGTTAAAAACAAAAAGTGCTTTTTCCAATTGATAAGAAAAGGAGGCTGTTTTGAGGAGTTTTTTGCAGCTGATTTTGTGGCAGAAATGCTCCAAAAGAAACTCATTGTGGACTGGTCCTAAAAGTTGTCATTTTTTTCCCTGATGGTTGTCATCAAAGAGAGATAATCAATTCATGTGAATTGTCAGAAAATGATGTTATACTATTTTGAAATTTCCAACAGATTTTGCATTTATATAATGTTATTAGATTGATCATTTACCATTGATGATGGACAATAATCTGGAGCTCTCTGCAATAAATGTTTTTGATGTGACTCACTTTTTGATGACAAAATCTGCAAAAAACAAAGAAGCATAATAAAAATGGATAACTGAGAGCATGTACAAGTCATAAATCAAACACATGTTATTTTTAACAGTAAAACTATGTGCTTCATATTATAAAAAGGAAACTTGCACTGCATTTCCAACAGACAGACAGGGCCAAGTTTAGAAATCAGAAAAAAAATTAAAATAATAAATTGACACTCGCCCAGTTTTCCCCCTCCCCACCATTGCTAATCATCACCTTTCTTCCATGACACAGTGTAGGAGAAAGCTGTCAATCTTCCACAGAGGATGATTTCTGCTCCTCAATATCTGGAAGCATCATATAGGATAACATAAAACTTGTAACATAGTGAGGGACATTTATTAAGCCCTTTACACTACTACTGTGGCATAAAAAAGTTGCACATTATGTGCACCATAATTTGCGCCTTAAGCTTCCTGACACTTTTCCAAAGTGGCGAGAATAAGAAACATGGTTTAACGGAAGGGAAGGGGCTTCATGCCACTTGCCGCATATACTATAACTTTCGCCAGAAGTTAGACCTGGTGTAAACTTCGGTTTCTGGCGCACGGCAGGGCAGAGGGCATCTGCCTCTTAAAAAATTAGGGGCATCTCACTCCAGTGCAGGGAGATCAAGACTGGTGTATGCATGTGCCAGTGTTGATAAATATCTCCCAGTCAATCTATGGTATGTTCATACATATAGTGTGCAGAAAATCCACAGCGTTCTACAACAGCAGCAAACTTAAAGGGGTTTTCCGAGTTATATATATTGATGACCTATCCTCAGGATAGGTCATCAGTATCAGATCGGCGGGGGTCCAACACCCGGCACCCCCGCCGATGAGCTGTTTGAAAAGGAGACGCGCGCCGTATCAGCGCTGCCTCATCTTCACTGTTTACATGCTGGCCGTAACGGGGTAGTGGTGAGTAGGTGTAATTACACCTCACCGCCCCATTAATTTCTATGGGAAGAATCGCTTCCATAGACTTGTATGGAAGCGATTCTTCCCATAGAAATGAATGGAGCAGTTAGGTGTAATTACACCTACTCACCACTACCCGTTACGGCCAGCATGTAAACAGTGAAGAGGAGGCAGCGCTGATACGGCGCACGTCTCCTTTTCAAACAGCTTATCGGCGGGGGTGTCGGGTGTCGGATCCTTAAGATAGGTCATCAATATATATAACTCGGAAAACCCCTTTAAAGGAAATCTATCACCAAGATAATTGCTATTGAAATAAATCCTTGGCCTAATAGCACTTAGTACCTTATTTCCACATGTGCCTTTGTTTCAGCAATAGATGTTTTCTATCTTCTGAAAATCCAGTTTATTTGGTATGCAAATGAGCCAGTAAGGTGCCCAGGGGGGTGTCACTCATGCAGGAAGGAGCCCAGGCATGCCTACTGCTAGTGCCCAAGCCCACCCTCATGCTGGGTGCAGGGAAAAGGGGGGCAGAGTTATGGCTTGAATGAGATGTAGGCAGCGTGTCTGGACTCCTTAGTACCCAAATCTCAATTCCAGCGGATTAAGCGGATAGTTTCTGATCCAGACAAACAAGAATTGAGATTACAAGAAATGATGACAGATTCAAGGAAAGGGGTTCCCCTATTCAGATTTTGGATAAAGCAAGGGAGGAAGCCTCAGAGATCCGTACTCCTGACCATAGGAGTCAACAGAGGGTGACGTTCATACACAAATTCCACCCCTATAACGCAGGTTTTGACAAAATAATATGAAAGCATTGGCACTTATTAACTATAGCCTATCCCGGACTTGAGGAATTCAAAAATCCTCTGTTAATATGCAATAAAAGAAACCCGAGCTATAGGGATAGACTAGTACGTGCCGACCTGGGTAACAGTTAGGAGACATTGAGACAGAGTACACTGACTACACAAAGAAAAGGGACATTTCCTTGCCTCCGTTGTCGCCAGTGTTCTCATATTATAAAAGGCCCAGTCTTCCATCACCCGAACACGGGACAAGCGTTTAAAATAAATGGCTTCTTCACTTGTGAATCCTCCAATGTAATTTATTTAATAAAATGTCCATGTGGCTTGGTGTATACTGGAGAAACGATGCAGACTATAAGAGACCGCATATGCAAGCACAAATCTACAATCAGAACCAAAAACCTGCTATTGCCCTTACCACATCACTTTGATAAATTGAAACATTCCGTAGCACAGTTGAGATTCCAGGTGTTAGAACAAATAAAAAGACCAAGATGAGGGGGAGACATCAAGAAACTTTTATTACGCAGGGAGGCTTATTGGATTCACAAATTAGACACCTTACACCCTAAAGGGTTAAATAAAGATTATGAGATAGTCCATTTATAATCCTTTAATCTCTGTGACTTTCTGTAGTTTGGAGTTTTGTTTATTACTTGTTTATTTTTTGTTCATTATTGTTACATAGTAACATAGTAACATAGTTTATAAGGCCGAAAAAAGACCTTATTCTCTTTTTTCCACAGACGTCTACACGCTAATGGCATTGTGGTAATCCTCTATGTATATTTTTTGTATTGTTACGTATTGTGCATTTGTGGGTAACCTCATTAACCCTTGTTTGTTGTTTACCGCCCCTTTGGGCGTTTGACGTCACTAACATGTGACTGACATCGTGTTATAAATGTTCACCTGTCTATTAACATACTTACCTGTTGACAAAGACACTCTTGCCGAAACACGTCCAAGTGGACCAAAATGTAAAAACCTTTGATGGAATAAAAACCAAGCATTGAGAAAAAGACATCACGTTTGCTGGGATTTTCTCTTCTATGCACGTGGAGTACGCTCCTTCCCACTGCAGCGTGACAAGAGGATTAGGTGCCGGCCGGACAAAAAAATAACTCGGACAACCCCTTTAACAGGCTTTTCTCAGCACATTGATTCACTGGCTGAGCAGGAGATTGTGATCTCTAACACAATTCCAGGTAATGCTTCTCAGGCCTCACAACACTTCTACCTTCTGCTTACTGCAGGTAATCACTCAGAGCTCAGTCCCATCATTCTTCAATGCTCTCAGCCAATCAGATAAGTCTTTCTGGTCTGCGGGGATACCATAGAAACCTGTGTGCAGTGAGAGACCTGCTGTACTGACTATAGTTCATGACTAAAGTAAAATCTACTGACCAATGTATTTAGAAAATGTCTTCTTTTAACTGTCCCTTTCTGTTGAAAGCTAATCTTTGTAACTAGTGAGAAAACCTCTTTAATCCTGTTTTCTCTAGCAGATCTGAGATGAATGCAGCCATTCCTTGCCAGTTCCTTTTTCATCTGATCTGTAGCAGAGGAGCTATACTACTGAGCACATAAAGGGCAGCATACAGTCATCTCAACTGAAAGCCCAGATCCTTAGTTTAGGAATAGAACAGACATTTATAGGCCATTTCATCATTTTCCCAAATTCTTATGAAAATATATTCAGCACATACTGCATTGAACTAACTGTACCAATTTATTAAATATTTTTGGAGTCGGAGTTGGTCCATTTTAGAACGACTCTGACTTCGCCAAAATGGACACCGACTCCACAGCCCTGCCCCCTTCCCCCATCATCTGTTCTCTGTACCTGATCCATCATCAAATATCCAGACCCCATGCACTCAAATGCATTACAGATATCAGCTCGTGACTGGTTCATGCACATCTAGCCCCCTATTGTGTTATGTCTTGACCATTGTACAAAACAAGCACTTATTAACCTTTTGTGCCACCCCTATCTTCTCATAGATTGTAAGCTCTTGCGAGCAGGGCCCTCATTCCTAATTTTAATTGTTGACTTGTTTGTCTGAAGATAGGACATCAATATGAACTAGCTGCACAATTCTTTTAATGGATGTCGTAAATCTGGACTTCTCCAAAGCATTTGACACTGTAGCACATAAAAGGTTAGTATATAAAATGAGAATGCTTGGCCTGGGAGAAAATGTCTGTAGGTGGGTAAGTAACTGGCTCAGTAACTGCACAGTAAAATATCAATTTTTGCAGATGACACTAAACTGTGTAAAGTAATTAACACAGAAGAGGACAGTATACTGCTACAGATGGATCTGTATAGACTGGAGGCTTGGGTAAAGAAGTGGCATTTGACTGCGATTGCGTACGTTCGTTCAGTTTTTTCCATGTGGGTGCGATGCGTATGGATGCATTTCACACGCGCGTGATAAAAAACTGAATGTTTACAAACAACATCTCTAAGCAACCACTTGCGTGCGGATGCAATGCGAATTTCACGCAGATCCATTCACTTCAATGGGGCCAGGGCTGCGTGACAAACGCAGAATATAGAACATGCTGCCATTTTCACGCAACGGTGAACTGATGTGTGAAAAAATTCGCCCATGTGAAAAGACCCATTGAAATGAATGGGTCAGGATTCAGTGCGGGTGCAATGCGTTCGCATCACCCATTGCACCTGCGTGGAAATCTCGCTTGTGTGAAAGGGGCCTAAGCTGCAGAAACCAGTGTCAGACAGCTGCTGCCAAGGCCAATAAGATAATGGGTTGCATCAAAAAGGGCATAGATGCCCGGATTGAGACTATATTCCTGCCACTTTACAAATCACTAGTCAGACCACACATGGAGCACTGTGTACAGTTCTGGGCTCCTGTGAACAAGGCAGACATAGCAGAGTTGGAGAAGGTTCAGAGGAGGGCAACTAAAGTAATAACTGGAATGGGTGGACTACAGTACCCAGAAAGATTATCAAAATTAGGCTTATTCACTTTAGAAAAAAGATGACTGAGGGGAGATCTAATAACTATGTATAAATATATCAGGGGTCAGTACAGAGATCTCTCCCATGATCTATTTATTCCCAGGACTGTGACTGTGACGAGGGGACATCCTCTGCATCTGGAGGAAAGAAGGTTTGTACACAAACATAGAAGAGGATTCTTTACTGTAAGAGCAGTGAGACTATGGAACTCTCTGCCTGAGGAGGTGGTGATGGTAAGCTCACTAAAAGAGTTCAAGAGGGGCCTGGATGTATTTCTGGAGGGTAACAATATTACAGGCTATACTTACTGGAAATGGGTCGTTGATACAGGGAGTTATTTTGATTGCCTGATTGGAGTTGGGAAGGAATTTTTTTCCCCTAAAGTGGGGAAAATTGGCTTCTACCTCACAGGGGTTTTTTGCCTTCCTCTTGATCAACTTGCAGGATAACAGGCTGAACTGGATGGACAGATGTCTTTTTTTGCCTTATAAACTATGTTACTATGTAGTGTCACACTCTTCACTTAAACTGCATATCTTTGATGCAGTAATAGAAAAGTTTACAAAAAAAAAAAAAAAAAAAATCACATTTGGGAATACCTGCTCACAAGTTTCACGGCACGTAAGTTCGTTTGCTTGATAGCAGCATGATGTGTCTATAGATGGAGAAAAAAAATATGTTTAAGCTTATAGTTTTGTATTAGACATGCAAATATAAATAAAAATAAAATTCTGGAATACAATGCAGAAAGGATAATTGCAACAGCTTATTATGAAATACCTGTTTTGTAGTAAAGAAAAATAAATCTTGGCATGTCCCATGGCTATGTTCCTTCTGCCTAGTTTAAATATATCTCATTAAAATAGCCAACCGCAGTGAATTTACAATGGCAATACAATGTCTTTATGATAAAATTAGCAGAAGGACCCGGCTATGCACGGGTATATTTCATTTAAAGGGATTCTGTCACCACCATTTTGCATATTAAGTTATTTATACCACTGGATTTCTCTTATCATAAGGATCCCCAAATGGTTATTGTTATAGGGCCCAGATGAAGATTTGTGGTGTAAAAATCCTTTTTTATCTACTGTCAATCACTTACATTAAGGGGCCCAAGGGGAGTTGACCATGGTTGCTGGAGCCCGGGCTCGGCGATTCCGTTGGAGCCCCGGACCGCCCACCTAATTAATATTCACTTCACTGAGTGAAGCTCCGACGCGGCAATTGATGTACTGCGCCTGCGCAGCCTCGGACGGCACACCTAATTAATATTCACTTCACTGAGTCAGTGAAGCTCCGGCGGCGGCTGTAATCCTGCGCAGGCGCAGTGCCGCGTCGGAGCTTCACTGACTCAGTGAAGTGAATATTAATTAGGTGTGCCGTCCGAGGCTGCGCAGGCGCAGTACATCAATTGCCGCGTCGGAGCTTCACTCAGTGAAGTGAATATTAATTAGGTGGGCGGTCCGGGGCTCCAACGGAATCGCCGAGCCCGGGCTCCAGCAACCATGGTCAACTCCCCTTGGGCCCCTTAATGTAAGTGATTGACAGTAGATAAAAAAGGATTTTTACACCACAAATCTTCATCTGGGCCCTATAACAATAACCATTTGGGGATCCTTATGATAAGAGAAATCCAGTGGTATAAATAACTTAATATGCAAAATGGTGGTGACAGAATCCCTTTAATGTTTGTATGTGAGGTTAAACGATATCCACAGTGTTCTCCATCACAGTGACCTCTACAGCATCCTGCCCCTTTAACAGTGACTTAACAGCTGTCTTAACAGTGACCTCAACAGCAACCCTTCCCTTTAATAGTGGCCTCCACAGTCCCCTGCCCCTTTAACAGTGACCTCCACAGCGGCCTACTCCCTTAACAGTAGCATCCACAGCAGCTGCCCCTTTAATAGTGAACTCCAAAGTCCCTTGCCTCCTTGACAGTAACCTCCACAGCGCCTGCCCCTTTAACAGTGATCTCTACAGTACCCTGTCTACTTAACAGAGATTTCCACAATAACCTATCCCCTTAATAGTGACCTCCACAGAGCTCAGTTAAATTAAAATGTGACCTCCCCCTTAACAGTTACCTCCACCATTCCCTGTTCCCTTAACAGAGACCTTCACAGTGCCCGCCCCTTTAACAGTGACTGCCACAGCATCACGCTTCCTTAACAGTGACTTCCCCTTTAATAGTAACCTCCACAGTCCCCTTAACAGTAACCTCCACAGTGCCCACCCCTTTAACAGTGATCTCCACAGCTCCCATCCCCTTACCCCTGCCCCTTAACAGTAACCTCCACAGTGTTTACCCCTTTCAACAGTGTCATCCACAGAGCCCTGCCCCTTTAAAGCTGACTTACAGCAGTGAAGAATAATGGCTGGGTTGTTATGGAAACCTGGTGTGAAACTGTGTGTATGTGGAGACTAAGGATCTGCAAGCTTCTATTGGCTGATAAGAGTCATGTGAACAGCCTGCCAGATCTGTGCTGCCGCTAGTGCAGGTGTCAGTGCTCCAGATGGCGCAATGCGACTTAAAATTTACGAATGGCAACAAGACTTTTTAGTCTTGTTGCCATTTGCGCCTAGACCGGGTATGTACCGACATTTCAGTGGGCTCCATGTTCCCTCAACAGCACAGGGGAGAAGGAAGCTGTCCCTCCCCCCTGTGCTGCTGCTGCCACTGCCACCAATGGGGAGTGAGAGGGGATGGCGGAGGGCACACTGCGCCACCAATGAGAGGGGCGGAGGAGGTCGCACTCCGCCACCAATGATGATAGCTATGTTTAATAAAAGTACATTAGGCGGGTGCCGGTGCAGAAACATATAGCCGGCAGCTGCGATCAGCGGTAGTTAACCCCTCAGGTGCGGCACCTGAGGGGTTAACTGCGGCATATCGCAGCTCCCTGTCATACAGGTCGGGTCCCGGCTATGTGATTCTGAGCCGGCACCCGCCTCCTGTACTTTTATTAAACATAGTTATGTGCATTGGTGGCACAGTGCGCCCTCCCAAGTAATAAAAACATTGGTGGCGCAGCACGCCCCCCAACCCCCCCCAGTATAATAATCATTGGTGGCCGTGGCCACAGGGTCCTCTCCTCCCCTCTTCATTGGTGGCAGTTCTGATTGGAGCTCCAGCAGTATAATCGCGGGGCTCTGATCAGTTACCATGGCAACCAGGACGGTACTCAAGTCCTGGCTGCCATGGCAAGTTCCCTGCTGCCATGTCCACAAAGCACAGGGCAGCAGGGACAGGATGAAATCCTATTCACCCTAATAGATCTCTAAAATTAAAAAATCCCAAGTTCTAGCCCCTAGGGGGCTAATAGTTATTAAATAAAAAGTAAAAATAAAAAATAAAAATAAAAAAAACAATATATTAAAAGGGCCCATTCACACAAACGCGTGAATGCGCCCGCATCTATTCTGTAATTTTGCGGAACAGATGCGGCCACATTCACGTCAATGGGCAGCGTGCGAAATTGCCGTGGCTCCACAAATTACAGATCATGTCCTATTATTGTCCGCAAGAGTAGACAAGAATAGGAATTTTTAACAGGGCACCCGGCCGTGTGTTCCCCAAATTGAGCAACACACACCGGGCGGCATCCATGGTATTGCAGATCTGCATTTTTGCGGATGTGCAATACTACGGCCGTCTGAATGGCCCCTTAGCCACCCCCTTTCTCAATTTTACATATTAAATATATTAACAATAAATAAACATTTTACATATTGCCACGTCCAAAAAGTCCAAACTATTAAAATATAAAAAATCTAAGCGTTGACCACGTAAGAGAAAAAATAAAAATAAAATTCACACAATTCGCCATTTTTTAGTCACCTTGTCCCACAAAAAATAGGATAGGACCGTTCTATTATGGACCAGACGTTCCATCTTCTCCTCCAAGTCTTTTTTAAATTATAATTATATGTATTTAAATTTGGTGACTAAAAATTTAATTTGGCTCCTACATTTTTTTTTATTCTGGAGCACTGGGTGTGCGGCCGGAACTAAGCTCCGTCCCCATTCACTATAATGGTGTCGGGCACAAGTTCCGGCCGCAGCACAGCAAACATGCCAAGAGGCAGTCGGAATAAAATTACAACATGCAATAATCGTCAGCCGGCACTACGGAGATAGCGTTGCGATGCACATGTCCTAGGATGGCATCCCGTATCAGTAGCAATAGGAAAGGACAGGCATTCACTCAAAGTTGCTTTTTGAAAATGCACTTTTATTCTGCAGAAAAACAGCTCCCAAGTGCCCGGCTCTGCTGCTGCTGCAAACCAGCCTGAAGGGGGAGGGCTGCTTTAGCTGCTCATATCTTGGGATAGAAAATCTTTCTAAGCTTTCAAATGATACCAAAATCACAACATTATATCCAGTAGATCAGAAGATATAGCTGTTAGAAATCCAGTCGGGAGAGAAAGCTGTTTTTAGTTTCACTTTCAGCTGGGCACTTGGGAGCTGTTTTCCAGCTTTTTCTCAACATGGAATTCAGACACAAAGTGCACACAGGTATAGGTATAGGATGTGTCTGCAATCTTCTGCGTTTTCAGATCATCGAGAGTGTATCACAACCTCGGCGTAGGGGTGACAGAAATAAATTGATGAAGCGTGAGGCTTATTGGATTCAAACTTTGGAACCGATGGGTCTCAATTGGGACTATGAATTAAATAGTTTTTTGTAATTATGCTACATTTGTTATAACTAGAGATGAGTGAATCTTCAAAGAGCGAATCTTCTTAATACGAATCTATTTGGTCGATGCTGCTTACAAATCATTCGTTATTCTGGTCATGTTCTGCGAACATTTGTGGACTAATAACGAGCACAGCGTTGTTAAAGGGTTTCTGTCACCAGTTTTTTCGGTATGAATCAGGCTGACATTATAGATGTGCTAATGTCACCTGATTCCAAATATATATCTGTTTTATTTACTGGTGCCCCCATTTTTATATAAAATGAACTTTTATTTTATGCTAATAAGGCTCCTAGGTGCAAGGGGCGTTACCTCTGCTCCTAGAGGCTCTGTTGATTGACAGGACCAGACAGAGAAGAAACACTCAATTCACCATAGCTTTTAAGGACCTTCAATGATGTCATGACCATGTGATCAGTCACATGGTTTAGGAGGAGACAAGCTGTTTTCAAAATATTTGAAAAGTAAAACCCATGTTAAAAAATTAGTGTACTGTATTGTATATATACCAGTGCCAATAATGAAAAACCGTATAGAAGGACAACGTGGGCGTGCGGTGTGCTGCAGCAGTTTTCTTTCATGCTAGGCCACGCCTCTAACTCCACCCAAACAAGTGAAGGTATTCTCAGATACGTGCCCCTTACCAGTAATTTGCCTTAGGCTACTTTTACATATGTGGTGGTGATCCTGCAGGCTGTTCTGCAGTATTTGTCCTGCCAATTTCCGGCGTTCTTGCCGGATAGCGGCTGGATCAGCGCCGTCCCCCATTATTAAAATTAACTTTTGTTATTGACAAAATACTTATTTTCCACCATAATTTGCAAATAAATTCTTTAAAAATCAGACAATGTGATTTACTGGATTTGTTTTCTCATTTTGTCTCTCATAGTTGAGGTCTACCTATGATGTCAACTACAGGCCTCTCTCATCTTTTTAAGTGGGAGAACTTGCACAATTGGTGGCTGACTAAATACTTTTTTTCCCCACTGTATTGCGATAAATACCCATTTAGAAGAAAAAAATGGATTTGGCCCTCCTCTCACCCATAATATCTTCATAGTAGTATAAAGTGTTAGTATTAAAAAGAGTCATCATAACAATTGTGTACGGATTTATGTTGCAGAGCAACATCAACGACTGAGTCACCAAGGTCACCGCCAGCATGATGCCCTGATGGCCCCTACAGTACCATCAGCTTCTAGTAAGTGTATATTTAATTTATTTTTAATCCAGGCTACTTGGGAGTGCAGCTGCAGTGATACAGTAGAGCACTAGTGGTTAGGAATGGGATCCAGCCGGAAACTATTCACATGTATCAACATCAGAAGTTACAACTGTTCATTAGAGTTGAATGTAATGTCATTATTTAATGATTTTTGACAGCTGCTGCACCACAGAGGAGCCCCTCTCACCCTCCTCCACAACAGCGAGAGAGGACCCCACCTGCCCCTCCAACACCACCAGCCCAACTTCCAGAGGTAGAAGCTAGGTGAAATAAAAAGTGTAATGGGTGGACCTTCTGTCTTCAAAATATAAGCTATGTAAAATTTATGTTTTATCTTTTGTAGCTCCAACCGCCAGGGAGGAGTTTTCCCCAGGACCATGGGAAGACCACTCAGTATGGGTGTCCAGTAAGTACAAACCCTAAACTGACCATGTGTGTTGTGTGGCCTTCTCAGCGAGCAGTTCAAAGAAAAAAATGGCTCAATACAGATACATGTCACTGAATAACTCGTTCCAGTAGATATACCAAATAATTAATGACATGCATTTGCTAAAGTATTATCAAGGTGCTGGTTTGAAAGTTTAGAATTTTTTTCGTGGGACAACCCCTTTAACTGGATCATACTAATTATATTACTGTTTCCACCCCTACAGATATCCCGACAGACTTTGAGGTGGAGGCAGCCTTACGCCGCTTTGACACCAGGCTCCATGCTGCCTCCCGACTTAATCGCGGCCTGCAGCTGGAGCTCCGAGAGCTGTAGGCGATGATGGCCAGACTTCGTCAAAGGCTGGCGTAACCTTTTTATTTCCTTTTTTTTTTACTTATTTATTTTTTGTTCAAAGTTATTATTTATTTTACTAAAATTATTCTTCTAAAACCTGTGTTTTATTTGTTTTTTTAAACATATAACCCCTTCCTGACATAGTGTGAAGAAGACAGGGTTGTCTGTTTAGGCCGGAGCCTCCAAAAATTGTGCATAGGCCGGAGCCCGCATTAGTGTGAAGAAGACAGGGTTGTCTGTTTAGGCCGGAGCCTCCAAAAATTGGGCATAGGCCAGAGCCCGCATTAGTGTGAAGAAGACAGGGTTGTCTGTTTTGGCCAGAGCCTCCAAAAATTGTCCAAAGGCCATTTTCCCAGATTAATGAACACAGGGTGTCTTCAGGCCAAGCAATAATAAATTACGCACACTCCGGTTAGGGGACAGGGTACATCAGCACAGCAGAGAGTGAATAGTAAATACAACTAACTGCGGTGGAATATAACAATCTCTGCTAATGTAACTTTTAACGGGAAGCGGAGGTAGACAACAGTGTAACTTTTATTTTTTAATACCATTTTTACTTTTTTATTTTTTTTTTAATATATATATATATATATATATATATATATATATATATATATTTTTAGGAAAGGCTTCAAAACAAATTTACGAATAGAAAATAGAACTAAGAACGGTGTATAACAACAGCTGCTAGCCTGCTAAGTGATTTAATGTTGAAAACGGAGGCAGAGGCAAACAACAGTTTTTGGATTTTAATAACATTTTGGGGTTTTGGTTTGGGGAGTTCGGGTTCGCTCAGCCCATGACACGAGACGTTTGGCATGCAACTTTATGAGCCGGCTGACAGCAACAGTGGGAAGACACTCGGAATATTTTGGCCTACCAGGCCTGATCTAATCATCTGCCTCAGCAAGAGGAGTGTAAAATTCGGAGGTAATCCAGCCTTGATTCATTTTTATAAAGGTGTTTTTTTGGACACTGCCAGGTGACAGTTTGGTCCGTTTGGGTGTCACCACCCCGCCAGCGGCGCTAAACACCCTCTCTAACATGACACTTGAGGCTGGGCAGGAAAGAAGCCCTAATGCATAGTGGGCAAGTTCCTGCCACTGTTGTATTCTGGCTGCCCAGAAGTCCAGTGGGTCTGAGAAGAGGTTTTTGCAAGCCCAGATTGCAGGTA
>ONZH01022842.1:0-16961 GCA_900303285.1 Rhinella marina | reverse complement strand
GTTCAGTTAGTACACGGCTGTGTACCTTGAAATATACATACTCTTGCCATTTATTGGCCACGTACTGTGCGTTCTCTTGCTAAATTATTTCACATACCTGGTGTAATCCCACGCTGTTCAGTTAGTACACGGTGTGTACCTTGAAAATACAATATCTAGTCCATTTAATTGGCCATGTACTGTGCGTTCTCTTGCTAAATTATTTCACAATACCTGGTGTAAATACCACCGTCTGTAAGTTAGTACACGCAGTGTACCTGAAATATACAATATCTAACCTTTTAATGGCCACTATACTGTGCGTTCTCTTGCTAAATTATTTCACATACCTAATTATATACCCAAATATTGTATTTGCAACCAAAAAAAAATAAAATGCGGAGGGGGGCTAGCGGAATCGGACGTGGACGAGGACGGGGGCGCGGAAATGTTGTTGGTGGCCTTGTTGAAGCCAGTGGGGATACAATGCGTGCTGGTGAGGGTCAGCCAGGATCCCACTCATCCAGAATCCCTGCCTTTATGGGACAGTTAAGCAGGGGGCGAGTTACACCGCTGTTGAGGCCTGAGCAGGTTGAACAGGTGGTGCAATGGATAGCCGATAGCGCTTCCACACAGTTGTCCACCAGCCAGTCATCCACACAGTCTCACTCTGACCCTCCTTCCTCCACACCTGGCCAACAGAGTCATCCCACCCTTGACCCCTCCCAGGAGTTCTTTTCGGGTCCTTTTTCAGATGTGCCGGAAGAATCCCAGGAGCTAGCAGAGGAATTTGTTTGTAGTGATGCCCAAACACTTGAGTTTTCGCCATCTCCTGCTGATGTGGACCCTGAACCAGCATCTGTTATCATGAGCGATGATGATGATGAGATGCAGTTGCCATCAAGGGAGGCTGTTGGGAATGTCCAGTGGGCAGGAGGAGGAGCAGAGTGAGGAAGAGGAGGTGGTGGATGACGAAATGACCGACCCCACTTGGCCAGGGGTGATGTCCAGCGGGGAAAGCAGTGGAGAGGTGGTGGTCTGCGCAGCACCGAAAAAGGCAGCAAGAGGCAGAGGGATGTCCACAGGCAGAGGGATGTCCACAGGCAGAGGGATGTCCAGAGGCAGAGGGATGTCCAGAGGCAGAGGGATGTCCACAGGCAGAGGGATGTCCAGAGGCAGAGGACAGTCCAGACAGAGTAGTGAGGCCACAGCCAGCACGGCCGAAGCTGTTCCCGGCAGCGGGCAGTCGCGCGAAGCTCCCCCATCGAGGCCTCGTACTTCTGTGGTGTGGAGATTTTTTAATGTTTGTGCGGATGACAAACTGAGCGCGGTTTGCACACTCTGCCACTCAAAACTGAGTAGGGGCTCTGAGAAGAGCAATCTGACCACCTCAGGCATGCGGCGTCACTTGGAAGTCAGCACTGGGCTGAGTGGGAGAGAGCAAACGCAATACAACCTGCGCCCGGTCCTGCTGCCACTGCCTCTTCCCCTTTGTTGTGTGCTGCCACTGCGGTCCAGACCTCCAGCCAGGACACCTCCACATCTGCCTCTGCCTCGGCTACTTTGGGGCCTTCTCCTTCAGCCTCCCCTTCCCCGCCTCTTCGCCTGCACCTTCACACTCCTCGTCCCATCAACTGTCCATCTCGCAGGCGTTCGACCGCAGGCGGAAGTACGCCTCGAGTCACCCCCAAGCCCAAGCCTTAAACTGCCACATCTCCAAACTGCTGGCCCTGGAGATGTTGCCGTTTAGGCTTGTGGAGACGCAGGCCTTCCGCGACCTGATGGCGGCTGCCGCACCTCGCTATTCCGTCCCCAGCCGCCACTACTTTTCCCGGAGTGCCGTCCCCGCCCTGCACCAGCACGTGTCGCGTAACATCAGGCGGGCCCTGAGGTATGCAGTCAGCGCAAAGGTCCACTTGACCACCGACTCGTGGACAAGCGCTTGCGGCCAGGGACGCTACATCTCTTTGACGGCACACTGGGTGAATGTAGTGGAAGCGGGGACGGGGTCGCAAACAGAGATGGCCTACCTACCACCCCCGCCCAAGATTGCCAGCATGGGTTCTGATAAACCCCCCTCCTCCTCCTCCTCTGCCTTAACATCGCCTTCAGCCGCTAGCTGGAAGCGTTGCAGCACTGGCGCGGGGAGACGTCAGCAGGCGGTGCTTAAGCTCATCAGCTTGGGCGACAGGAAGCACAGCGCCCCAGAGGTGAGGGACGCCATATTGCAGCAGACGGAGATGTGGCTGTCGCCGCTGCAGCTAGGACCAGGCATGGTCGTGTGCGATAACGGCCGTAACCTGGTGGCGGCTCTGGAGCTTGCCGAACTCAATCACGTACCATGCCTGGCCCACGTTTTTAATCTGGTAGTCCAAAAATTTCTAAAGACTTACCCCAACCTGGCAGAGCTACTGGTGAAAGTGCGGCGCTTGTGCGCTCACTTTCGGAAGTCAACTGTAGCTGCTGCTAGCTTAAAAAAACTCCAGCAACGCCTCCATTTGCCTGAACATCGGCTGTTGTGCGACCTGCCGACTCGCTGGAATTCCACCTATTCCATGTTGGCCAGGGTGTGTGAGCAGCAGAGAGCATTGATGGAGTACCAGATTATGAATCCACGCGTGCCTCCAACTCAGCTCCCTCAGTTTGCCAACCACGAGTGGCCATGGATGGCAGACATATGCGATGTACTGCGTATCTTTGAGGAGTCCACCAAGAAGGTCAGCAGCGAGGACGCTATAGTGAGCGTAACCATCCCGCTCCTATGCGTCCTTAAAGAATCGCTCATCGCAATAAGGGAGAACGCATTGCACGCAGAGGAGACGGGGGTAGGAGGAGACGCAACGGAGCTACAAGTCAGACCACACTTTTGTCTGCTTCACGGTGGCAGTTGCAGGAGGAGGAGGATGAGGAGGAGGACGACGTGGAGGTGGCTGTGGAAGAGGAGGAGGATGCTGGCGGCGAGGGTAGCAGTCAGGCTGTGTGCGTCCCATTGGTTCAGCGCGGATGGGGCGGAGAGGAGGCGGAAGAGGAAGAGGAGGAAATGGCAAGTGATCCTTCTGGTGGGGGCAGTGACGTCATGCCTATTCAGAGTCTGGCACACATGGCTGACTTCATGCTGGGCTGCTTTTCCCGGGACACACGTGTTGTCCGGATAGTGGAGAACAAACTGTACTGGGTCTTCGCACTCCTGGACCCCCGGTATAAAGATAACGTCTCCTCTTTTATTCCGGTAGAGGAGAGGACGAATCGATTGCTGGAATACCAGAGGGAACTCGTGCAGAACATGATGGAGATTTTCCCACCCACCATCGCTGGCGGCAGAGAGGAGAGGGTCTCCCAGAGTCCCACAACATCTATCAGGCCCACAGCCACCAGGGGAACACTCTCCAAGGTGTGGGACACGTTCATGGCACCCCCTCGTGCAACTTCCATCACTGCGGGGCCCGCTATCAGCAGGAGGGACAAGTATCGGCGGATGTTGCGGGAGTACCTGGCAGACCGTACCCCTGTCCTCCCCGATCCCTCGGCGTCCTACACTTACTGGGTCTCCAAGTTGGACACGTGGCTGGAACTGTCCCTGTACGCCTTGGAGGTGCTTGCCTGCCCTGCCGCCAGCGTGCTATCAGAAAAGGGTGTTCAGCGCAGCCGGGGGCATTATAACCGATAAGCGCAGCCGCCTGTCAACCGACAGTGCCGACAGGCTGACGCTAATCAAAATGAACAGCAAGTGGATTGACCCGGACTTTGCTTCTCCAACCGTGGAAAGCAGCCAAAAGTGAGTGCCATCTGTATGAAGTGCATTTCCTCCTCCACCTCCTCCTCCTCCTCCTTAACCGCCGTAGAATTGCTCCGTAAATAAGAAAAAATTTATATATTTATGGCTCACCTCTTGGGCCTCCACAAAATGTTTAAGAGGTCTCACCTCTTGGGCCTCCATATAATTTTTAACAGTTCTCACCTCTTGGGCCTCCACATAATTTTTAAGAGGTCTCACCTCTTGGCCTGCACAAAATGTTTTAGAGGTCTCACCCTCTTGGGCCTCCAACATAATTTTTAAGAGGTCTCACCTCTTGGGCCTCCCGCAAAATGTTTAAGAGGTCCTCACCTCTTGGGCCTCCACATAATTTTTAACAAGGTCTCACCTCTTGGGCCTCCATATAATTTTTAAGAGGTCTCACCTCTTGGGCCTCCACAAAATCTTTAAGAGGTCTTCACCTCTTGGGCCTCCACATAATTTTTAAGAGGTCTCACCTCTTGGGCCTCCAAAAAATGTTTTAAGAGGTGGTCACCTCTTGGGCCTCCACATAATTTTAACAGGTCTCACCTCTTGGGCCTCCACATAATTTTTAAGAGGTCTCACCTCTTGGGCCTCCACAAAATCTTTCAGAGGTCTCATCCATCTTGGGCCTCCACAAAATCTTTAAGAGGTCTCACCTCTTGGGCCTGCCACAAAATTTTAAGAGGTCTCACCTCTTGGGCCTGCACAAAATGTTTAAGAGGTCTCACCTCTTGGGCCTCCACAAAATCTTTAAGAGGTCTCACCTCTTGGGCCTCCACATAATTTTTAAGAGGTCTCACCTCTTGGGCCTCCACAAAATGTTTAAGAGGTCTCACCTCTTGGGCCTCCACATAATTTTAACAGTCTCACCTCTTGGGCCTCCACATAATTTTTAAGAGTCTCACCTCTTGGGCCTCCGCAAAATGTTTAAGAGGTCTCACCTCTTGGGCCTCCACATAATTTTTAACAGGTCTCACCTCTTGGGCCTCCACATAATTTTTAAGAGGTCTCACCTCTTGGGCCTGCACAAAATGTTTAGGAGGTCTCACCTCTTGGGCCTCCACAAAATCTTTAAGAGGTCTCACCTCTTGGGCCTCCACATAATTTTTAAGAGGTCTCACCTCTTGGGCCTCCACAAAATGTTTAAGAGGTCTCACCTCTTGGCCTCCACATAATTTTTAACAGGTCTCACCTCTTGGGCCTCCACATAATTTTTAAGAGGTCTCACCTCTTGGGCCTCCACAAAATCTTTAAGAGGTCTCACCTCTTGGGCCTGCACAAAATCTTTAAGAGGTCTCACCTCTTGGGCCTGCACAAAATCTTTAAGAGGTCTCACCTCTTGGGCCTCCACAAAATCTTTAAGAGGTCTCACCTCTTGGGCCTCCACATAATTTTTAAGAGGTCTCACCTCTTGGGCCTCCACAAAATGTTTAAGAGGTGTCACCTCTTGGGCCTCCACATAATTTTTAACAGGTCTCACCTCTTGGGCCTCCACATAATTTTTAACAGGTCTCACCTCTTGGGCCTCCACAAAATCTTTAAGAGGTCTCACCTCTTGGGCCTGCACAAAATCTTTAAGAGGTCTCACCTCTTGGGCCTGCACAAAATCTTTAAGAGGTCTCACCTCTTGGGCCTCCACAAAATCTTTAAGAGGTCTCACCTCTTGGGCCTCCACATAATTTTTAAGAGGTCTCACCTCTTGGGCCTCCACAAAATTTAAGAGGTGTCACCTCTTGGGCCTCCACATAATTTTAACAGGTCTCACCTCTTGGCCTCCACATAATTTTTAAGAGGTCTCACCTCTTGGGCCTCCACAATAATTTTTAAACAGGTCTCACCTCTTGGGCCTCCACATAATTTTTAAGAGGTCTCACCTCTTGGCCTCCACAAAAATCTTTAAGAGGTCTCACCTCTTGGCCTCCCACAAAATCTTTAAGAGGTCTCACCTCTTGGGCCTCCACATCACAAAATCTTTAAGAGGTCCTCACCTCTTGGCCTCCACATAATTTTTAAGAGGTGTCACCTCTTGGGCCTCCACAAAATCTTTAGGAGGTCTCACCTCTTGGGCCTCCACATAATTTTTAAGAGGTCTCACCTCTTGGGCCTCCACAAAATGTTTAAGAGGTCTCACCTCTTGGGCCTCCACATAATTTTTAAGAGGTCTCACCTCTTGGGCCTCCACAATAATTTTTAAGAGGTCTCACCTCTTGGGCCTCCACAAAATCTTTAAGAGGTCTCACCTCTTGGGCCTCCACAAATCTTTAAGAGGTCTCACCTCTTGGGCCTCCACAAAATCTTTAAGAGGTCTCACCTCTTGGGCCTCCACAAAATCTTAGAGGTCTCACCTCTTGGGCCTCCACATAATTTTTAAGAGGTGTCACCTCTTGGGCCTCCACAAAATCTTTAGGAGGTCTCACCTCTTGGGCCTCCACATAATTTTTAAGAGGTCTCACCTCTTGGGCCTCCACAAAATCTTTAAGAGGTCTCACCTCTTGGGCCTCCACATAATTTTTAAGAGGTGTCACCTCTTGGGCCTCCACAAAATCTTTAGGAGGTATCACCTCTTGGGCCTCCACATAATTTTTAAGAGGTCTCACCTCTTGGCCTCCACAAAATCTTTAAGAGGTCTCACCTCTTGGGCCTCCACATAATTTTTAAGAGGTGTCACCTCTTGGGCCTCCACAAAATCTTTAAGAGGTCTCACCTCTTGGGCCTCCACATAATTTTTAACCCGTCTCACCTCTTGGGCCTCCACATAAATTTTTAACAGGTCTCACCTCTTGGGCCTGCACAAAATCTTTAAGAGGTCTCACCTCTTGGGCCCTCCACAAAATCTTTAAGAGGTCTCACCTCTTGGGCCTCCACATAATTTTTAAGAGGTCTCACCTCTTGGGCCTGCACAAAATCTTTAAGAGGTCTCACCTCTTGGCCTCCACAAAATCTTTAAGAGGTCTCACCTCTTGGGCCTCCACATAATTTTTAAGAGGTGTCACCTCTTGGGCCTCCACAAAATCTTTAAGAGGTCTCACCTCTTGGGCCTCCACATAATTTTTAACCCGTCTCACCTCTTGGGCCTCCACATAATTTTTAACAGGTCTCACCTCTTGGGCCTCCACAAAATCTTTAAGAGGTCTCACCTCTTGGGCCTCCGCAAAATCTTTAAGAGGTCTCACCTCTTGGGCCTCCACATAATTTTTAACAGGTCTCACCTCTTGGGCCTCCACATAATTTTTAAGAGGTCTCAGCTCTTGGGCCTCCACATAATTTTTAAGAGGTCTCACCTCTTTAGCCTCCACACAATTTTTAAGACGTCTCACCTCTTGGGCCTCCACAAAATTTTCCATGAGCCTCTGGCCAGCCCACGGCCTCTTCCTGCCTTTTGCGGTCCTACGCATCCCTCAACATCCCCACTGCTTTACCTGCTAGACATGACACTGGGCCAGGTCGGGTCACTGACATCTCTAGCGCCAACAATTTGGGCATTTTAAGGCTTCTGCATGTGTTTGAGTTGTTTTTACATTTTAAAGAAGACATGTCTGACCACATTTCACACACACACACAATGACAATTAGGGGTGGGGTCTATTTGCTTTCCCCCTTGCCTATGCCATCTGTGGTTGTCATAGGCAACGTGATTTTAAGGGGTGCAGAATTTCATCTTCCTTTTTATCTAGTTTGGCTTGGGGTCCATGGCAATGTAGAGGAAAGAAGGTTTCCTTGTATGGTCTCACTTTACAGAGAGGTTACATTGTCTTTGGAGTGTATTGTTGAGAGGCTGTGATAGTGGCGTAATAGTGCGACTTGGGCGCGTTATATGCACCCAGACATGCTTTCCCTGCTGTCCCAGTTGCATTCCAGCAGTGTTGGCATCCTTTTCTGAGGTTTCAGGGTGGACTTGGTGACCTCCAAGTGGTCGAATTGAGATTTCCAAGTGGCGAGCATTTTTTCCCCATAGACTTTAATGGGATTCGATATTCGGTCGAATAGTCGAATTTCGCTGTCTATTCGAATCGAATTTCGAACTTTCGAATATTTCACTACTCGCTCATCTCTACTAATAAGTAAAAGTAAGTGTTGCTCTCAAATTTCAATGCTACATAGGGACCTAGATAGACGTTTAGATACATCCACAGCAGAGAACAGAGCTGATCAGGAGCAGCCAACCATAGTACTTCCTACACTTTGAACAGGTGGGCATTTAGAGAACCTATGGCATGACAGGTCAGGAGGAACAGATCATCCAGCTTTCCACAAACAGAAATGCCTGTGTAGAAAGTAGCACATTGGATTATGCTAAATACAGTCATTTTGTGCAGAATGCTGTGGGTGAGACTACTGTGAAGACTGTGAGCATGTAGAGAGAATTCATAGCCCTGGTAATGTCTTTGTTGAGTGGGAGCAACATGGAGAATAGCCACGGCTTATACCAAGTACCAACAGCAATGAGCCATTTTCATCATTGCTATGCACAAGGAGATTGTTGGGCAGAGTTGTCATCATCCAATGGGTTGGGTGCAATGCCAAAGAGAGTAAAACATTCGCCAATAGTAGAGACAAACTATCTAGAAACTGTTGATATTACATATGTACAGTGCTGTGGAAAGGTATTTGTCCCCTTACAGATTTATTTTGTTTTTGCACATATACAAAAAGCTGTTTTATATGATGATTTCATTTATTAAGGGAACAACCTGGCCTCAAACAACCTGGAACCCCTCCCATAAATTAACTGTGATTAATAGTGTTGAGCGAGCACCTGGGTGCTCATATGCTCGGGTGCTCTGGCCGAGCACTAGGGGGTGCTCGAGTGCTCGGCCGAGCACCCGAGCATAATGTAAGTCAATGGGACTCTTCCGAGCGGGAGGGTGCCTGGTTTAAAAATGACCCTCAAATAGAAAAAAAATGCCCTAAATCTTAAAAGGGCTTATATTTGTTTTTAAAATAAATTCTATCCCTGCCTAGCCATTTCTGTCCCTACACTATCTGTCCCTCCTTGCGGCAGCTCTCCCTTAATAACACTGGCCAGGAAGGCGTCATCGGGTGCTATATAGCACCCGATGACGCGTTCCCGGCCAGCCAATCAGTTTAATGCCAGTAGCTAAGATGGCTACTGGCATTACACTGAATGCCATCCCTCCCCGCACGCTAATTAACACCGAGTGGACCCGAGCGCCAGCATGCTCGGCCGAACAGCGAGTTTGGCCGAGCATGCTCGCTCATCACTAGTGATTAACCACAATTTTTGGAAAGCTGAGTTCAATTTCACTAGAATCAAGAAATCACTTAAATAGGACCTGTGTGACAACATGAAGTAGGCTAAAATATTGCAAAAAGCAATTCATCATGCCCGGATCTGAAGAAATTCCAGGACAGATGAGAATTACTTAACCTCTATCAATCTGGAAAAGGTAACAAAGCCATTCCTAAGGCTTTGGGACTCCAGGGGACCACAGTGAGAGCCATTATTCACAAATGAAAAAGTGGTTACCCTTCCCAGGGGTTGCCGGCCTACCAGAATTACATCAAGAATGTATCGATGACTTATCCAGGAGGTCACAAAAGAGCCCAGAACAACATCTAAAGAACTGCTGACCTCACTTGCCTCAGTTAAGGTTGGTGTTCATGATTCAACCGTAAGAAAGAGACTGGGAAAAAATGGTATCCATGAAAGAGTTTGAAGGCTAAAACCACTGCTGACCAAAATGAAAAAAAGGCCCATCTCACATTTGTCAAAAAACATCTTCATAATCCCCAAGCCTTTTGCGAAAATATTCTGTAGACGGACGAGACAAAAATAGAACTTTTTGGAAGGTGTGTGTGTCCCATTACATCTGACATAAAAACACAGCATTTGGAGTTTGGGAGTCGCTGCCTATAAGCATGGGGTGTGTGTGGGATTGCGGACAGTTGCATTATATGATAGTCCATTTGGGGAAATATGGTCAGCGTTGATGGGGAAAATTTTACTATGTTAATCTGCCTTGTTTGGCTGATGCTTGTGCTTAGCATTCTCAATTGACTGTCAGGAATGTTATCTAGTTGTCTTTATTTCGTTGTTTGTATGTCTTATGTCTTATCTAGTTGTCTTTATTTCGTTGTTTGTATGTCCAAAAATAAAAGACTATTAAAAAAAATAAAACACAGCATTTCAGAAAAAGAACATCATACCAACAGTCAAACATGGTGGTAGTATGATGGTGTGGGCAGCTTCAGGACCTGGACAACTTGCTATAATTGATTGAACCATGAATTCTGCTCAGTTTTTCACTTTAAGCTCAAGCGTATTTGGGTTCTGCAGCAGGACAATGATCCAAAGCACATCTTTGAATGGCTGGGAAAAAAAAAACAAAATGGACATTTTGGAGTGGGCTAGTCAAAGTCCAGACTTAAATCCAGTTGGGTTTAGTGGCATGACCTTAAACAGGCCATTCATGCTCGAAAACCCTCCAATGTGGCTGAATTAAAACAATTCTGCAAAGAAGTGGACCACAATTCCTCCACATAGACATGAAAGACTCAAATGTTTGATTGCAGTTGTTGCCCCCAAGGGTGGCACAACTGGCTATTAGGTTTAGGGGGCAATTACTTTTTCACACAGGGCCAGCTTGATTTGGATACCTTTTTCAATTAATAAATGAAATCATCTGTAATGGGGAGCCGGCGGCGCGCTCGCTCCCTGCAGCGCCGTCGTTCTCCTGCTGGTGTACTGGAGCGAGGACGCGGCTGGCGTTGTCATCTCCATAGTGACCGGGAGGCGGGGAGGACCCGGCAGCATGTGCTTCCCAGCGTGGCTGGCGTCCTCCATCCCCTAGATAACGAGCAAGGGGGGCATGTGAGCGCCGGCATTGATAAGCTGGCACTCAGATGCATTGTATTAACTAACTAGGGTTGCGTGACACTGGCCACGTCACGTGACCCACCTGTTGGCCTATTTAAACAGGCAACCTGCCGGCTACAGATTGCTTGTGATTGGTCTTTATTACCCGCTTATCTGTATTGCAACTTCTGTGTTTGACTTCGGCTTGTATTTGACCTCGTTCCTGTGTAACCCCTTGTTCTACATGATCCCTTGGCTTCTGACCTTGGCTTGTATTTGACCCCGCTCCCGTGTTTCCCTTGGTATCAATGCGACCTACTGACTTCTGACCTTGGCTTGTATTGACTCCGGTCCAGTGTTACCCGTTGGTATTGATGTGACCTCCTGGCTCTTGACCTTGGCTTGGTAATATTCTCGAATCTGTGTGTTCAGTCTTTGCCTGTAATTTTCTCCCATTGTTTTCCCCTCCCGGTAAGTCCCAGCATGTACATGAGCTAGGGACCGCCGTCCAGTTGCGCACCGTCAGTTAAGACAGACTGTGCAAGTAGGTAGGGACAGTGATGTGGGTTTGAGCTCAGGGCTGCACTATTCCCTACCTGATACGTGATATCATCATTTAAAAACTGCATTTTTGTATTTACTCAGGTTATCTTTGTCTGATATTCAAATTTGTTTGATAATCTGAAACATTTAAGTGTAAGAAATGTGCAAAAACAAAAGAAATCTGTAAGGGGGCTGATACATTTTCACAGCACTGTATGTAGATATGCAGACAGAAACTGTCACACCCTTTTTACCAGTTTGTGAAATTCTTGTAATCATCAAGCTTGTGGCACTATGTGAGTTCAGTGAAAACCTCTATTTCAAGGTACTCGTGTCTGTCACATTCCCTCAACAATCCAGAGTGGAGAGCCATTAATTAGGTGAAAAGATACTTACAGGTATTAAATGTCATTCAGAATAATAGTCCTTTTCTTTATAATACACAACTGGCTTGACCCTATTGGAGTATGAGCTACTGTTACAGATTAGCCTGACACATAAAGGGATGGTCCTGTGTTGATGGCAAAACTCTATGACATACATATGTCCTAATAAGATATATGAACAAAAACATTTTGAGGAGATAACCCTATAAGGATAAACTTTTTTTTAAATTTTGGCATAGAAACATGTCTATTTCAAATGTTTAGCCATTTTTGTCATAAAGGGTTAAGTTTTAGCCTAGTTGTGAGCATCTTACTTTCATTTTTAACCATCACCTAACAGCTATGTATGATTCTTATCTATGAGCTCCTGGCAGATTATAAACACTTACTTAAGCTATACTATTATCAGTTTGATAAGAATTAAGCTAATGAATGTTTATAAGCTGCCAGGAATCAGAGATAAGGCTTCACATGAGCCATCAGCTGAGTTGCCAGATAGAACACACTGTAAACAGACATTACTATGGAAATGTCAAAGACAAATTACTCTTAAAGGAAAAGTCACACTTTTGCCCACTTTCACCAGCTATTTTCGAAAAAGTGGAACAGGTGCTTTACAAATACAGCTCTAATCCTGAACATAATATCTCTCAATGTATTTATGCCAGACACATTTTCCCCATATAGCTCTATATTACTTGGTTCCTCTTAAACAGTTCATAATAAGACTGTCTAAGGCCTGCAGCCACCACTAGTGGGAACTCAGTACATAAGCACTTATAAAACTACCATTGAACTCAACGTAAACTGTAAAATGTAATATGCATTGCTTCCTCTAGTAGGTTGCTGTGGATTTCTGTCAAGAAGCAGAAGAAGGAGTTCCGTACTCCCCACACCATATGTCCTATAGGTGTGGTATGATCTACATTCATGGTAGATCATACCACACACAAGAGTGCATCAGGTTTTGGGATATACAACATCTGAAGTTGTAGGCTGATTGAATGCATCATGAATGCTTAAATGTACTAACAATATTAATATATCTTGCCATACTGTCTAGAAAATGTTACAGAAAAAGGCAATTTTATAGCATGCTAATGACCCAAACATTCTGCTTTAAACATTGAGACATCTAACAAAGAAGCAGGTTGTCTCAGAACAATGGGCTGTGCATCCCAAAACTGAGGTTTCAACTTTATTGCATCTGAATCATGAAAATTAGAAAATGCGCTGAACTCAAGACTTAACTTTGTAAGGGTTAGCAAGAAGCAGAAAAGTATTCCTACAAAATTCATTTGAAAACCAGAAAGTACACCTCTGAAAAAGAATGGAAGCTGTAATAAAGACAAATTTAAGAACCATTAAATATTGAAGACATTGAAATTATATTGAGTTGTTAAAGCTTCCAAACTTTTTCTTTTAAATAAATATTTTTATTCTTCATGCTGTATGAATCACAACTTGTACTTATAGGTTGTTTTGACTGAACATGCAATGCATTTAAACTTTGTCCTTGACTTTTGCACAGTATTGTACAATTTGGACAATTGTCTTAAATTCTAAATCATAATGATTAGAGATGAGCGAGCACTAAAATGCTCGGGTGCTCGTTATTCGAGACAAACTTTTCCCGATGCTCGGGTGCTCGTTTCAAGTAACGAACCCCATTGAAGTCAATGGGAGACTCGAGCATTTTTGCAGGGGACCAAGGCTCTGCCTAGGGAAGGCTGGGTGAAAACCTGGAAACATCAGAAAATGAAGGAAACACCACGGAAATGGACAGGAAACAGCAGGGGCAGCATGCATGGATGCCTCTGAGGCTGCCTAATCCCATCATTACCCCAAATTCTCCTGCAACAGCCTGGTGGTTACCCTCATGGCAATTGTGCTCACTCAGACCAAGAAAGACGAGGCGCATGCCCATCACATGTTAGGGAAGCACCCAACTAGGTGCAACGAAGGTCCATCACCCATGCCCATGCTGGCACTGCTCTACTATCCCCGGCCACATGATGCAGGCATAAGCCTGACACAGCATGGCGGTGACACCAACAAGTGACCAAGTTAGATGAGGTAGCAGGTGAGCCACCCAAAAATTTAGCCTGACACAGCATGGCGGTGACAACAGAGTGACCGAGTTAGACTGAGGTAGCAGGAGGTGAAGCACGGATGGTAATTCGAAGGAGGAGGAGGAGGGGTTGGAGGAAGAGGCATAGTAAGTCTGAGAAACCGTGACCGAGGTAGGCCCCGCAATCCTCCAAGTGGGCAGTACATGAGCGGCCCCAGGGTCAGACTCGGTCAGAGTGACCGAGCTACACGACGGTAGCAGGTAGAGCACATTAAAAATTTAGCGTGGCCCAGTATGTGGACGTTGAGGGCTTGTGCATGTAGGTGGGCTGAACTTTTTTTCTGCTTGCACTCCAACGTCTGCTGTAATGACAGCTGAACATTGCGCAGGGACACATTGGTGGACAGTGTGGAGGATCATGGAGGCGAAGGGGTGGTTTTCCGGAAGGAGGCGCTCGTGCCGGGGTCCTGGGCTGGGGGTTGACTCGCAGAGGCAGTGAGTGACACAGGGGAAGGAGCAGTGGTGGGACCCGCAGGAGGGGAATGGACAGCCTTGGTTCCGTAGTGTTTAGCACTCGTATACCTGAGCATGCTGGTGGTGATTAGGCTGGAAGTGGTGGAACCCCCACTTAAAAATTGGGCATCAACTGGTACGGCTGTCAACATTGAGCTTGAACTAGTGGGGCATGTGTGGTATTGATTCTTCTGAGTTTAAAATCGTATATGTCCCCTATCTTGGGACCATATATTTCATGGATTTTTCGAACACGGAAAAGGAAAAAGAGCTTGCTCTGGCCAGGGGAGTGTCTTATCTGCTGCAGCTAAGGGGGTATGTCCATGCTCTGCCTATCACAGGTCAGGAGCCAATTAAAAGAGGAACAAAAAAAAAATCAGTATAATATCTAATACGTCCCCTATCCGGGTAAATTGTTTGGAGAGAGGGCCTGTAGGTGGGAGGCAGGCTGGGGGGAAGGAGGATGAGCTAGAAGAGCCAGAGGAGTGCCCTTTGGCTAGCGTGTGTGGTGGTGACAACAGCCGGATGGAGTTCGAAAAAATTTAGCATCAACCGGTACAGTTGTCAACTATGAGATTGATCAACTGGGGCATGTGTTGTATGTATTCTTCTCAGTTTAATACCATATACGGCACTATCCGGAAAAATAGTTTGGAGAGAGAGAAAGAGAGGAAAAAGACGTATTTTTAAAAGTGACATTCAGTATAGATCAGTTAAAGAGAAAGAAAGGATTTTATGAAATGGATTTGTATCACTGAGAGCAAAAGAACCTATTTTTTTACGTGACGTGCAGTATAGATCACTTGGAGATAAAAAGGGGAATGTGCAGACTTGGGCTGCTATAGTGCAAACCACTATGGTGGTGACAACAGAGTGAGCGAGTGACACTGCGGGAGCAGGCGAACCACATAAATATTTTTCGTGGCCCTGTATGGCGGCGGTGACAACAGAGTGACTGAGTTAGTATGCAGTAGCTGGTGAAGCACCCAAAAATTTTGCCTGACACAGCATGGCGGTTACACCACCAATGACTTTTTCCGACTGAGAATGCAGTGAAATGACTTTTGCTGAGCCTCGAAAAAAAATTTTCTTTTCGGAGTACATAAAGTCTACCCTCAGCAAAAAAATTTTTTTTTAAATGTCGGTACTTGCGCCTCCTGAAAAATTGTTTTGGACTGTCTGTTTGACGCTCCTGAAACATTGTTTTACAGTGTCTGTAGTTGACACTGCGGAAAAATTGTTTGGAGAGAGGGCCTGTAGGTGGCCCTCCGGAAAAATTGTTTAGAGAGAGGGCCTGTAGGTGGACCTCTGGAAAAATTGTTTAGAGAGAGGGCCTATAGGTGGACCTCCGGAAAAATTGTTTGGAGAGAGGACCTGTAGGGGGCCCTCCGGAAAAATTGTTTAGAGAGAGGGCCTGTAGGTGGACTTCCGGAAAAATTGTTTGAAGAGAGGGCCTGTAGGGGGCCCTCCTGAAAAATTGTGGTAAAAGAGTGCCAGTTGGACCTCTAAAAAATGGTGGTTTTTGGGTCAGCGTTAGGCAAAGACGACAAGGAGGAAGAGGAGTAGGAGGAGTAGAGAAGAGAAATCGGATACATAACTAATGTTAATCTTTAGCTGCTTTCCCCCGGAGGAGATTTGAAATTCCGGTGAAATCCAGGCTTTATTCATTTTAATAAGCGGTCAGTGCTGTCAGTTGACAGGCGTGTACGCTTATCGGTGATGATGCCACCAGCTGCACTGAATACCCGCTCTGACAACACGCTAGCGGCAGGGCAGGCCAGCACCTCCAAGGCGTACAGCGCCAGTTCAGGCCACGTGTCCAGCTTTGAAACCCAGTAGTTGTATGGAGCAGAGTGATCGGTCCGGACGTTGGTATGGTCAGCTAGGTACTCCCTCACCATCTTTCTGTACAGCTCCCCCCTACTCTGCCTAGACTGGGGACAGGTGACAGTGTCTTGCTGGGGTGACATAAAACTGGCAAAGGCCTTGGAGAGCGTTCCCTGCCAGTGCTGGACAAGCTGCCTGCTCGCCTCCTCTCCCCCGAGAGCAAAAGACCTTTTTTAATTACGTGACGTATAGAATGTGTCACCTGGACAGAAAATATGGATTGTGCTTTGTATATAGGTGGATAAGTTAGAGCAAAATTACGTATGTTATTACGTACCGTGTAGTATGGAGCAATTACACTGAAACTATTAGATTAGGCAGACTTGGTCTGCTTAATTGCAACCCAGACAAATGTCACTGTAACGGGGAGCCGGCGGCGCGCTTCCCCTCTGCCGTGCCGCCGGTCTCCCAGGAGTGCGCCGGAGCGAGGACGCAGGATGCGTCCTCGTCTCCATGACGACACTCACAGGAGAGGGTCCGGCATGCGCACTGATACAGCGCGTCCGGCGTCCACCCCGTCCCCCTAGTAACGAGCAGGCGGGGACATCTGAGCGCTGGTCTGGGCAACCAGCGCTCAGAACATTTATTATATACCTGGTTTTGGGTCATGTGGCGCTGGCCACGCCACATGACCAAATTTGGTGCATATTTGAGCGCTGGTCACGTTTGGCCAGCGCTCGGTATGCAGATGAGGTCATGTGACGCTGGCCCCGTCACATGACCCAGTGGAGGGCTATTTAAAGCCACTAGTTGTCCTCCCTAATCGCCTGTGATTAGCGTTACAACTTTGATCAGTGCTTGAGCGACCTGTGTTTGATTTGCTGTTTGACCCTGACCCTGACCTTGGACTTGGACCTCTCTTTGCTTCACCCCCGGTATTGACGTTATCTCCTGTGTATGACCTGGCTTGCTGACTATTCTGATATTGTGTTTGTTTCGTCTGTGTTTGTCTCTCCAATTGTTCCCTGTCCCTCCCTGTGCACTTAT
>ONZH01022841.1:0-32798 GCA_900303285.1 Rhinella marina | reverse complement strand
AAACTATTAGACTAGATAGATCTATTAGAGGAATCGAACTGGGAGACCAGGAACATAGAATAGCAGCGTTTGCGGATGACATCTTAATGATGATTAGCATCCAGATGAGGCCCTTCCAAGGCTTTATTTGCATTTGGAGACGTACGGCAAAATCTCCAATTTCAAAATTAATCACAGCAAATCCCTGATCATCACCTCAGGATTGTCTATATCTCGCGTTTCTCGCCTAAAACAAAACTCCCCTTTCAACTGGTCTTCTCCAACTTTGACCTACTTGGGATTAAAGATAGGCCCTGATCCATCCACCCTTTTTGATTTGAATTATACCCCATTATTGAACGAAATAACTAAAACCATACAGTTATTGGACATCCCGATTCTCTCGTGGTTTGGTAGGAAAAACATTCTCACCTCGATGATTCTACCTAAACTTACTTACTTACTTGCTGTATTACCCATTCCAATCCCTTTATCTTATTATAATAAGTTGAAAACCCTCTTTAGATCTTTCATTTGGTTGAAGAAAAAAAGCACGCCTCTCATATAAAATGCTAACTAGACCCAAATCTCAAGGAGGTATAGCCTTGCCAGACCCTGAAATATATGGGAAAGCAATTCTCCTTTCTAGAGTAGTAGACTGGCTCTGGAAACCCGCCCATAAGTCTTGGGTTAGCATGGAGGAAAACTTGCTAGGTTTATCCTTGAGACCGGCCTTATTAGCGCCTCGGACTAACGTCTCTCTCACCCACAAACTTTCCCCGCTTATTAGAGCCACTCTTTCAGCCTGGAATTGGCTGCAACATTCCCACCTCGGATCCCCTACACCCTCCCCCCTGCTTCAAATCACGGATATCTTCCATTTGGCGCCTAGAGCCTTATTTGAAAGTCTCCCCTGAGGAATCAGATACTCTCCTGTACTGATCAGGGATCTGTACGGGGACTCTGACACACTAGACGATGAACTACTTAATAAAACTACCTACCTTAGACCCCACTCACTACCTAAAATCTTACTTATCAAAAAATGTAGGCAAACAGGACTTCCTTCGACCTCTAACATGGTTCGAAAGCCTCATAAATGCCCCTACCCAACCAACCAAGTTGATATCTTAACTCTATAATAGACTTAGGTCACCGTATCCTACCACTGTCCCCGCATACATTAGATATTGGGAGAAAGACTTGAACAGACTTTTTACTACAGATGAATACAGAAAATACTTCTTTCTCCTCATAACATCTCTAGATGTGTTCGCATTCAAGAGAATGCATATAAAGTTACCACTAGATGGTACAAAACTCCAGACATCACATGTCTTTATTCCCCGTCTGCAACTGACACATGTTGGAGATGTCTTCGAGACAGAGGAACTTTCCTCCATATTTGGTGGTCATGCCCCCTAATCTCTCCTTGGTGGGTTAATATTTTTAATACCTCAAACAAAATATGTGGTACTTCTTTCCAGGCGCCCCCACTTATAGCACTATTGAACCTTTTACCACAGGAGTCTAGCAAACACACCGGTAACCAATCCCTATTTCATCACCTCATCACAGCTGCACGTTTTTTGATCCCTAAATATTGGTTGTCCACTGACCCTCCTCCTGTGGAGCAATGGACAGCAAAGATAGAACAAATATACAGATTTGAAGAAATATCTTCTTGGGAAATGATATCCCATCACACTTGGGTAGTCAGTTTGGTTTGCGGCATCCTACCTCACAGTGCAACTCAGTGTAATCCTAATTTTAAATAACCTCTTTCTGTCAATATAATTGATAGATGCTCTTAGACGTGTCTGCCACCCACAGTCTTATAGACATACTGGAATTGTTCTTTGTTTACTATGTTACTTTTTGGAGGACTGTTATAAACCTCCTATCGGATGTATTAGAAGAAACTTTAATAAAGCTATTTAAAAAAAGAACTGGCTTATGATTTGGTAGCTAAAAGCAGGAGTGGGTACAAAACACAGAAGACATGTAAATATTCCATTCACGTGTCATCTCTGTTTTGGATCCACTCCTGTTTTTTTTTGGCATTAGCAATACTGATGTATTACTGAGCAAACGCTGACCAAATGAAGGCGGATGCTCCACAGACAGGATCCGTTTTTGGGGGTTATTGTTCTGACGGATCAGAGGAAGGGCAAAATACTCAGTGACATCAATACAAACTTACTGCTGACACCCAGTCCACTCTGTCGGGGGGGGCTCTACTTGTGTAGTAAGTGTTTAATAGAACAGGTTCTGTAGAAATCTATGTGGAATCAGCTGACGACGGTTTAAAAGGAGTGCGTTCTTTCACGCTATAGTAGCATCTTGGGCCTCTGCACGGTTTTTTATACCTGGCGCTAACATTGACCTGTAAGCCTGAATTCACACTTGAGTTATTTGGTCAGTTTTGTCCCCTTAACTGCCCAAATACGTTAAGTGTGCAGTGATTCTAAGAGCGACGCCTGTCATCTGCATGCCATACTGACTCACAGTATTGTTTCACTACTACAGCAAACTCCCTATGTGTGTTACTGTAAGGCACAGTGTTCTACACCACTATACAGGCTCTCTGCAGCCAGGAAGTAGCGTTTAACGCGATTCGCCACAAATTAATTCGGATCGCATCAAATTGTTTTGAAAAATTCAGCGAACCTGTCCCAGAAGTAATCATATTCCCCATAGTGCCAATAGTACTAATCATGTTACCCATAGTCCCCCAGTAGTAATAAGTAATAATCCCTCCATAAGTAATGCCCACCTATGGTTCCTCAGTAGTAATAAAGTCTACCACAGTGACCTTCACCATAATACCCCATTAGTATTAAAGCACCCAGTGTTCCCCAGTAGTAACATATATTATTGTGCCCCCAGTAGCACTAAAGCCGCATAGAATGCTCCAGAAGTAATAATTCCCACCTATAGTAGTAATAAAGCCCCAATAATATGTGCCAGTAAAAAACAAATGTCTCTGTATAGTTCCCCCCAGTAGTACTAATGCCTACTTATAATGTGTGCCAGTAGAAATAAAACACCTCTTTCAGTGACCCCAGCAGTACAAATGCCCTCTTATGTGGGCCAGTAGGAAAAAATGCCCTTTATAGTGCTCCCAATAGTACATGTCCACTAACGTGTGCCAGCATAAAAGAATGCCCCTTATAATGTCCCAGTCGTACAACTGCCCCCTTATGCATGCCAGTAGAAAATAATGCCCCTCATAGAACCCCAACAGTACACATGGACCCTTATAAAAGTGTGCCAGAGGGAGGGGTTTGGGCGCAGCCCCGCAAGTGATTTTAATGGCCATTTAGGGCCTCTCTGCTGATGGCGCTACCTGTGCAATGCTGCATACTATAGTACGCAGCGCTGTGCAGTTAGTTGCCTATACACACACCTATACCCTTACCCTATCCGGCGCTGCAAGACGTCTCCCCTGTGATGATCCCGCGAGACGTGACCTCAGCGCCGGGTCTCGCGGGATCACGCTGGTTGACGGGATGATACAGCACATGCCGGATGACAGGATTGGGTGAGAAGAAGAAGTCTGAAGCGGAGCTGAGTGTAGGTAAGTATATTTTTTGTATGTGTGTGCACAGGGGCCCGTGGAAAAAAAAAATGACATACCGTGTTTCCCCGAAATAAGACTTACCCCTATAATAAGCCCTAAACCTTTTTTTGGAGAGAAAAAAAAAATAAGGCCCTGTCTTGTTTTCAGGGAAACACAGTACTTAATATGGATTCTATTATAATTTCTAATAAACCTAAGATTCTGTGGCCCATTGGTGAACACTGCTGACTTGCAATAATGGGCTCCTGAGTTCAAATCTTATCCGAACAAAAGCTCAGAGCTGCTTCAATGATAAGGTGAATGGTGCAACTGCACCAGGCCCATCAGCGGCCGCTCACATGACTCCTGCCTCCCAAACGTTTTGGATATCCAATACATATCATATCACTTTTTAACCAGTTCCTGACTGCCCATAGACTGTGTATAGTACATCCAGGCAGTTGGGACATATCTTTGCACAGACGTTCTAAAACGTCCGTACAGAGATCGCAGCTGCGGCAGTCTAGACCTGGCTGTCAGTGACAGCCATGCTCCCCATAGAAAAGGCAGGGTTGACTTTTCATCGCCCCTGCCTTCTCATCGCTCTATACGTGCTGTGTATAGAAATCAGAAAGCGCAAGGCCACTTCCTAATCCAGTCCCAGGGTTCATGGAACCAGTGAGTTGGCTGGATCTTTAAGGACCTAGATCAGCTCTGCAGAGCAGTTGTAAAAGCTTCTGCAACCTCTCTGGGGGCTGTATTCAGTAATGAAAAAAAGTAAATGTAAAAGTTAAATGCCCCCAAAAGTCTGTATGACTTTATGTAGGGCACAAAGTGTAAAAAAAAAGAAAAAAAAAGAAAGATTAACGATAAAGAAATAAAAACTGCCAAAACAGCCATTTTTTGGTCACCTCACCTACCAAAAATCATAATATCTAGCAATCAAAAAGTTATATTACCCCAAAATGGTACCAGTGAAAATGTCAACTAATTCAACAAAAAATGAGCCCCTACACAAGACCATCACCAGAAAAATAATAAAAAATATGGCTCTGGCAACAAAAAAAATGTTTTTTTTTTTTTTCTGAAATGCTGTTAGTATACAAAATGAAAACAGCAATTTTACCACAGATATGGCATTTCAGTACCCAGTATGCTGTGCCCAGCTGGTGTCTCAGATGGCACCAGCTGGACATAGCATATTGTCAATTAAATGTAATAACTGTAGAAAAATTCAAATTTGCATTTTGCATGGACCGCTGTGCATTAATTTCTGAAAAATACCTGTGGCGTCAAAATGCTCACTCCACCTCTTAATGTCTTGAGAGTCAGAGTTTCCAAAATGGGGTCACTCTTCAGGGGTTCCATTTATTATTTCACCCTAAAGTCTCTGCAGTTTTCAGCACAAGCTGTGTAAATCACGACATTGGGCCTCCCAATGCTCATAGGGCTATGTTACTCATGAGCACTCTCAAATGTTCAGGCAAAAAATAAAGGTGTTTCAAACACCATGAAGCACTACATAATAAGAGTATTTACTTTTCACACTATCACATACTAGGCACAACATATTGGGCACTAAAATAGCATACCTGTGGACAAAATTCTATTTTCACTTTGCACCATCTGCTGTGCATTAGTTTTTGAAAAACACCTATGTGGTCAAAATGCTCACAAAACCCCTTGTTAAATTCTGTGACAGGTGTGGTTTCTAAAATGTGGTCACTTCTTCAGGTTTTTTTTCTTTTTTACTTCACCTCTGTTATGGGCAGTGGATGTGACCCACTGTACCAACCAATTGGTTTGGTTTAGGGCTAATTCTAAAAGGTGTTATCTTGGCAGTCCCCCAGCTTTCACTTTTTATTTCCTATACAGGGATCTGGACTTTGCTGTAGGGAAGGCACCAGACTACTACTTCTTGAACTCCCAGTGTGGTTGTTGGCTGACCCACCGGTTAGAGACACTGGTGCGGAGCACTGAATGATCAGACAATATGCATAGTCTGGAGATGGGCCAATGCCAGGGCAGGCAGCATGCAAGTGTATCCATAAGACAAGTCAGGTCAATGCAAGAGGAAGTAGGGCGACGAGAGAGACAGACTAAGGAGCCGTTCAGACGGACGTGTTGTTGCAGATCCATAAAAGCACCGATGCCAAAGCAGGCAGCTAGAAATCAGGCTGGAGTATGGAACATGGGTAGTCAGAGATTACACCATTTCTGGTTACTAGAGATTAGCATACCTAATGCTCAGGCACCCTCCCACTGGGGAAGGTGCCTAAAATACCCTTTGGCAGTCAGCCATAGGCTGTGGAAGAATTTGGATGTGTGCAATGGACCTTTAAGAAGCCGAGAATGAGTGCACACCTTAAGGATAGGCTTGGAGTCCTTCAAAAGAGTACACAGATGCAGCCTGCAGTGTTAGTGCCGACAGCTAGTGGAGGAGCAGTTGGAATATGGCAGCAGGTGGGGACTGACTGGGAAGTAGCGTGGTGTCTGTGCGTGCAAATAGCAGGTCAGAGGTGGACATGGAACGCCAATGCAATAGTACTCCCCTCCTTATTCTCCCTCTTTGTGCTGGATTTTTGTCGGAACTTCTTAAGGAGAATCGGAGCATCAATGTTTTCTAGGGGCTTCCAAGATCTTTCTTCAGGGCCAAAGTCCTTCCAGTCCACCAAGAAGAAAGCCTTGCCTCTGATCTCCTTCATACTGAGGATATCTTTGACTTCATACACATTTCCAGAACTTAGCGGTGCAACAGCAGGGATGGAACCTCTGGAATAGAGATTGAAGGTCATGGGTTAGAGGAGAGATACATGCAAGGAATTGGATATTCACAAAGACTCCAGTAGACATAGCTTATAACAGACAGGATTCACCTTCTTAATGACTTGCAATGAACCAAGGATACAAGGAGGCAACTTGATGGTACCCTGAGCCTTATATTTTTAGAGGATAACAAAAGACATCTGTGTTTACAGTCAGAAAATTTCTTCATCCGAACAGTGTTTTTACTGCATGTCAGTATTACAGTTCAATGAAAATATCAGGTCTAATTTATTGTAATGGACTTACTGTGCAGTGGACCAAGATTCAAATATTCAGCAACAGTGGCAGGAAAAGTGTGCACCAAGATTCATAGCTAATCCCTTCTGTTAAACAAAAAGTAAAGCATACAGCACCCTTCAGTAAAAAAAAAAAAAAAAAAAAAAAAAAAAAGGGAAACGCCCCTGCAGGAGCTGTGTCTAAATTGCCCCTTAGTGGAACAAAATAAAGAAATGAAGGCAGTGGGTTATTTTATTTGCATGTTCTGGAAGTCCAGACATTTGCTTTTTAATCCCATTTATTAGCTGTGAAATCACTGTGCATCAATTTTACAGGTCAATGTTAACACTAGGTCTAATTTATCTCCATAGACTTAACCGTGAAGTGCCCCAAGATTCAAGTAGTGGCCTCATGACAGAGTGGGGAGGGTGGTGGCAGCTGCAGTAGTGTCCCCATGACCGGGTGGGGAAAGTGATAGTGACAGTAGTAGTCTCATGACAAATTCGGGGTGGTGGTAGCAGCAGTAATGGCCCCATGATAGACTTGGGACAGTTATGACAGCAGCAGAAGCTGCATTAACTGTGACTAAAGTGGCTGCATGACAGAGGGCGTATGGTGGCAGCAGCAGTGGTCCAGTCTCTCCCTAAGCTCAGCTCACAGTGAAATGGCGGAGACCTTGCAGGATGAGGCTTTTATAGGGTTGTGACATCACAGGGGATGGTTACTTGTGGGTTGGATGGCTGTAAGGCATTATGGGTGATCTTGCATTCCTGGGCTTCTTACTTTCACTTTGTAACACATTTAGCCGCCATTTTAGGACAAAAATGATTTGTTACCATGGAGCGCAAGGAAAATCAGATTCGTTGCGAACCAAATTTTTCTTAAACTTCGGAAGCTTCGATTCACTCAACAATACTCACTATCATGGTTACTGTGAGAGAGTTCTGCCCATAGGAGCAAAGTGGGCCAGCCATCCTGATATGCATTAGTAAAGTGGCATAAGTAGTTGGTAAAAATCTGATTGATATAAATAATAAAAGGGACAGCTCACATGAGAAATTCTGGATATATTGTGAACAAAATATGGTGCGGATTCTCACTTATCTGGTACCAACAGAAGAAGAAGAATTTATGCAAAGGAAATGACGGTGAGCTCCTCTAGGCATGTATTGTACTATATATGGCAGTGATGGCTAACCTCCAGCACTCTAGCTGTGATGAAACTAAAGAAGTGTACATCTTTGGAGTCATAGTTTTACCACAGCTGGAGTGCAGGGGGTTAGCCATCACAGGTATACAATATATTTAATAATAGCTATCTCTCTAAATCAGGAAATGTAATCTAATATATAGAGCTGAGTGTGTGTGTGTGTGTGTGTGTGTGTGTGTGTGTGTGTGTGTCCGCTAAAGGAATCTGCACCGCTGCAGCTACAATCACAAAATTTGACACACATGTACATCAGGTGTCCGGGAAGGTTTTAGAACAGTTTTCAACTCTCCAGGACGTACCGTTCCTGAGATATTCCCAAAAATGCATTAGCCAATAGTAGCCTGGTCACATGACCCTCATCAGCCAATAGAAGCTCACAGGCACACATTAGGTTTCTATGACAACCTAGCCAGTTCACTGCTTTAGGTCTGAATTAAAGGGGCAGAGCACTGTGGATAACAATGGTAAATGGTTATTCCCGGTTACCATAACTATAACTTATGTTTTAGACTAACTCATCATCAATCATTACCTCATATAATGTAAATTTTACATATTTACTGTTCAGTAGTAATAAAAGATGTTTTCTTCCACTGCTACCCACCTTCCTCCTAAATCAGACATCGACCTGTAATTCCGGCCACCGTCAAAAGGACTTAAAAGCACCACCCCCAGATTCCACTAAGTCACGCCCCTGACTCAGTCAGGCCACGCCCCTTCCATGCTGCATTTGACCGGGATTAAAAATATTGGTAAAAATCACCTGTCAGCTGCAGGGGTGGGGGGAGGGTGACTTTCTCCCTGCAGCTCATTGCTCAGACTGCACAGTGTTGCTGCTGAGAGTGCTGTTGCTGTGTCCATCCAGGCCCTGCGCATGACAGAGGACAGGGAGTCTGAAAGCCAGACCGTCCAGCCTAAAACAAGACCTATGGCCACCCTAGGGGCAGGCTGATGTTAGGGTGGCCAGATGTCCGGCTTTAGGCTGGACAGTCCAGTTTTCTGGCTACCTGTTCTCCGTCCGACGCAGTACCTGGACAGACACAGGGATGTCCACCCTTTCAGTAGCTCACACTCAGACAGATTCTCCTCCATGTCTTCACGGAGCCAGGGGGCGTGGCCTCATGTTTAGTGATGTGTCTTCATGGGAACTGGGGGCGCTGTTTCACGTTTGGGGGAATGGCCGGTGAGGTCTGGCTTTCTGGGGTGAAGACAGTGGCCACTCTAGCTGCTGTGGAGGTCACAGTTAAAGGGGCGGGCTTCTGTAGAGGTCATTGTTGAAGGGGCGGGCAGCTGTAGAGGTCACTGTTTAAGGGGCTGGCCGCTGTAGAGGTCACTGTTTAAGGGGTGGGCCGCTGTAGAGGTCACTGTTTAAGGGGCTGGCCGCTGTAGAGGTCACTGTTTAAGGGGTGGGCCGCTGTAGAGGTCACTGTTTAAGGGGCAGGCACTGTAGAGGGCACTCTCGATATCTTTTAACGACACACACACAAACAGTAAAAGAAATAAATTAAATATACCCGGGCGAAGCCGGGTCCTTCAGCTAGTAGAGAATAAAAAAAGGGAGAGAGGCAGCAGAATTTTTCCTAGAAAAAAGAGGAATGATGCCCAAGGACCAAATAAACTTTGTAGGAGAATGTATTGTTTATTTTAACACGTAATTATTTTAAATATGAAGGACAGTTTTACTTACAGACGTGGGGGACCGCGATGGGGACCAGGTTCGCACCGAGCTTTGACAATTTGTATATGGGGAGGTGGGAAGATGAGGTCATCTACCCCGGAGGCCAGCTGGGTGCGAACCTGGTCCTCTGGAGACGTTTTATTGATGACAGTCTTCATATGGAAAGACGGCCCCATTTTATTGGAAGAATTTTTAAGGAGTTAAATAAAAATGAATTTTATTTGCAATTTACTCCAACATGGAGTCAGACAGAAGTACATTTTTTGGAATTAACAATATACATAAAGGAGGGATTGATTCAGACCAAGACGTATCATAAACCCACTGACAGTAATAGTTTCATTTCTTTGGACAGCTGCCACTTACCTATCTGGTTGAAAAATATTCCTAGGAGTCAATATATAAGACTAAGAAGGAACTGCACCTCAGTGGAGCAATTCCAAAAAGAAGCTGATGAACTCCAGAAAAAAATTTGAGGAGAAAGTATATGATAGGAGCCAACTTATAAAAATACAGCAGGAATTAGTAAAATTGGATCGGGATGATTTTTTGAAAGATAAAAAAATGGAGACAACTAATAAAGGAAAATGGGGGGATAAGTCACAAGAGAGTATTATAAAAATCCCGATAGTGACTCAATATAGTGAAAGAGAAACGACCTTAAGAAATATCATTATGCGTCATTGGGATGTGTTGAAACAAGACAGAGTAATAGGAGAAGAATTATCCGAGAAACCAGTTTTCATCTATAGAAAAGCAAAAAATCTGGCAAACATAATAGCCCCCTCTATATAATATTAAATATCACTCCCTGGGAAATAATAATCACCAAAAAAGGGAAAAAAGGGATTTTATCCATGTAAAACATGTATGAATTGTCGTTTGACAAATCAAAAAAATCCTGTTCTCAAAGTAGGGAAAGATCCGGATATATTCAATATAAAAAATTATTTGACATGTAATTCAAAAGGAGTCATCTATTTTATTAAATGTCCATCCGAGAAAATATATGTGGGGAGGATGAAACGCCTACTAAAAACTAGAATAAGGGAACATGTCAACAATATAAAAAAGAAATTTGAAGGACATCTCCTATCTAGGCATTTTGTTGACTGTCATAAAGGAGAATTTAAAGGCTCCTCATTCGGGGGAATGGAAAAAGTAAAATTGGACATCAGAGGGGGTGATCAAATAAAACAAATGTCTAGATGTGAGAGCAGGTGGATATACAGACTTAATAGTCTGGCACCATGTGGTCTTAATCAAGAAATAGAATTATTTGCTTTCAATTGAGGATAAGGAAGTATATGTGGGAATAAATACAGCTATTATACATACCATTTGCGATAGATGTAATCCTAATAGAGAGGGAGCTCTTGTGGCTATGGCTTGCTACCGGCCAGGGCAGCGTATGCGTCACGTGCGGAGGTGAAGAACCACAAGACCCGTGAGGAGGGAAGGAAAAGAAATTATCCCTAAAAGGATTCATCTATTACAATTGAACTCTTCAGCTACAGCCCCATCCTTAAGGTATATTAATATAGAAAAGATTAAGGAACTGTGTTAAAGTAACTGTGTTATATACCGAGGAAAACGTGGGGATGTTGTTCACTATGTACAATATTGCCTAAACAGCGCGGGTGTGATCAATTACGTATATGAGGAATTGCTATTAGCCTTCAGTAAGGGTGTAGTTGGGGGGGGGGGGGTTACCTGCACATTCTGAAAATGGCAGCACCGATTGGATAGAGTGAGTCTGTGCAGGTACACCCCCCCAACTCGTTAACACCCCCTGTAGCCTTACTGCAGAATGACAGCAATTCATTCATAACTTCTAGTAGAAATAATAAAGGAATGGCACAACATAGAGCCATAAGAATACAGGCTCCAGAATTGTTATTACATTTTAACCCCTTAGTGACCAGCCTGTTTTTGGCCTTAGTGACCAAGCGTTTTTTTTTCTTTTTTCATCGTCGCGTTCCAAGAGCTATAACTTTTTCATTTTTCCGTCTATATAGATGTATGAGGGCTAATTTTTTACGGGAGAAGTTGTAGTTTTTAATGGTGCCATTTTGGGGTACAGATAACTTTCTGATTAACTTTGATTAACTCTTTCTGGGAGGGAAATGGGAAAAATTGCAATACCACCACTGCGTTTTTACATTATAAATTTTACGGCGATCATTTTTCGGTATAAATTACAACATATATTTATTCTCTGGATCAATACGATTACAATGATGCCAAATACATATAGTTTTTTTTGCGTTTTACTACTTTTTTGCAATAAAAAAGAGTTTTTGCATTGCTGATTCCCAAGAACAAATTTTTTTAAAATTTTTCTTTCTATGGAGTTGTGTCAGGGCTTCATTTTTGCGGGACAACTTGTACTTTTCATTGGTATCCTTTTTGAGTAAATGACGCTTTTTGATCGCTTGTTATAATGTTTTTTTGGTGGCAACTAAGAATAAATTAGCAATTGTCTTTTTTTTTTTTTTTTTTTTTTTTAATTGTGTTTACCATAGGGGCTAATTTTTGTGATATTTATGTAGTACGGGTCGTTACGGACGTGGCAATACCAAACATATGGGGAAGATTTTTTTTTTGCAATTTTTTTCATTGAAAAGCTTATTTTCAATGGAAAAAAAAAGAGTAATTTTTTAATGGGATTTTTTTAATAGAATAAATGTGTTTTTTTTTTACTTTTTTTTACCACTTAATAGTCCCACAGAGGGACTATAACAAACAGTACTTTGATTGCCTTTAAAATGCAATGCATTATCCCTATAGTGTATTGCATTTTAATGGCAATGCTATTCATACTTTGACCAGCAGGCTGCGCCAGAGAGGCGCAGTCTGCTGGTAATCTACTCAAGGCTGGTCTGGGGCCTAGATCAGACCCCTGCCAGCCTTCCCACACATCGGCACCCTGCGATCGCTTTTGCAGGGTGCCGATGGGAGACCGCTCCCTCTGTCAGCACTTTACATGCGGCGGGCGCCATTGCCGACGGCATGTAAAGTGTTAAACAGCCCGGATCGGCACTCCTGCCGGTCCGGGCTGTTAGAGCAGGGCCGCGGCTTTCATGTGAGAGCCGGGCCCGTGCAGCGCTTAGACTGGGCCGCCGTGCAAAAGCGGCGGCCCAGCCTAAGGCCCCTTAGTGACCGCTGTAAAAAGGCGTATGGGTGGTCACTAAGGGGTTAAAGTGCATGAAGATATTAAACCAGACATGTCAGGAGAGGTGAAAGGTCCTCTTTAAATATCATCTCGCATGCTAATCGGAATATATTTTTTAAAATTATACTAATTTATATAACGCTTCTGTATTCCACAGCGCTTTACAGACATTAGCATCACACAGTGCCCAATGAGGCTCACAATCTAAGTTCAGATTGTATGTCTGGAGTGTGGGAGGAAATTGGAGTACCTGAAGATGGGGCTGATTCTAACTTTTCTGCTGCCTGAGGCGAAAAAAGAAATGGCGCCTCCCCTTCCCCTCCCTTAGTGCTTTGTGGCCAGGGGCAGGGGAGCAACAAGCCTTTCCGCTGCCTAATGTCACCTACATGCCAAATTCTTAACCTAACCCATTCCCAAAAATAATAAAAATATGGCAGCACAACCTTTCACATGCAAACGATAGAACTAAGGAATCGGGATCATTCTAAATTAAAGTGGTATTATACCTACTATAAATGAAAATTGGAAAAATAGAAGCTCTTTGCGCACATTTCTGATCAAATGGTGGCTTCCGCAGTTGGGTACCTAACACTAACAGACTGCCTCTCTAGGACTTACATAAGACTACAATATTCAGAGCGCTGTAGGAACCAGCTACATTTATACTCTGCTCAGGAGCCCCAGGCAGATGGGTGTTGCTCAGACTACCCTCAATATATACTACAAGAAAATTTAGACTAGCAATTCTGAGCAGAGTATAAATGTAGCTGGTTCCTACATCACCCTGAATATTGTAGGCTTAGGTAAGTCCAAGAGAGCACTCTGTTAGTGTTAGGTACCCATCTGTGGAAGCCACTTTGACGCCTGGTAGATGGGCCCGCCACACGTTTGATCAAAAATGTGCGCAAAGAACTTCTATTTTTCCAATTTTCATTTCTAGTAGGTATAGTACCACTTTAATTTAGAATGATCCTAATTCCTTAGTTCTATTGTTTGCATGTGAACGGTTGTGCTGCCATATTTTTATTATTTTTTAGTATGCTTGCTTTATGGATATGCACCTGTGAACATGAATTGCTAGTCTAAATTTTCCTAACCCATTCCGACCAGAACCCGGCACCCCCGCCAATCAACTGTTTGAAGAGAAGGCAGCGCTATGAGAGCTGTTTTCTCTGCTCTGTTCACCTGCTCACTGCAGCATTTGCAGTGATAAGCAGGTAAACAGAGCAGAGAAGGCAGCGCTCGTACGAGAAAAAAAAAAAAAAAAAAGCAGACAACCCTTTTAAAGGCTTACTTGGAAAACGTTACATACAGAGCTACAGAAGATACAGGGTCATACAGCCCCACATATTTACCTCTTACATCCAGTGACTTCTCCTCTGATGTAGATAATCTCTTTTCTCATCTTCTCTTATCTTCTCCATTCAGACCAGACCACCATGATGATTTCTTTCAGCTATCTCTTCTCACTGCAGAGTTTGACAGACATCTTAGTTTACTACTTTTCCATCATCCTCTCACCTTCTGAACACCCCATCATGCCATATCTAATACTGTCTGCTGTGATCCCCAATATTATACTGCAGAAACAGTTCCCCTGAAAATACTGGTAGCACACAGTGCGCCAGTACAAAAACTACCCCCATATCTTTCAGATCAGACCCCCATATCACATCAGGTGAGACTCCCCCCCATCTCAGACCAGACCCTCTTTAGACCTCTATGTCAGACCCCCATTAAACCTTCATGTCAGAAACCCCCAATCTCAAGCCAGCCCCACATGTATCAGACCTTAGACCAGACCCCCATCCGACCTCTCAGAGCCCCATTAGACCTCTCAGACCCCCATATCGGACCTCAGACCAGACCCTCATACCCCTATATCAGACCCCCATTAGACTTCCAGTCCCCCATATCAGACCTCAGATCAGACCACCAGAGCCCATATCAGACCCCCATCAGACCTCCAGACCCCCATAACCCTATATCAGACCCCCATTAGACTTCCAGTCCCCCACATCAGACCTTATATTAGACCTCCAGAGCCCCATATCATACCCCCATTAGACTTCAAGACCCCCATATCAAACCTCAGAACAGACCTCCAGACCCCCATATAAGACCCCCATTAGACCTCCAGATGCCTATATCAGACCTCAGACGAGACCTCCAAACCCCCATATCAGAACCCTATTAGACCTCCAGAGCCCCATATAAGACCTCAGACCAGAACTACAGACCCCCATATCAGACCTCCAGGCCCCCATTAGACCTCCAGACCCCTATATCAGACCCCCATTAGACATCCAGACCCCCATATCAGACCTCAGACCAGGCCTCCAGGCCCCTATATCGGACCCTCATTTCAGACCTCAGACCTCGATATCAGACCTCTAGACTCCCCATATCAGACCTCCAGACTCCCCATATCAGTCCTCCCTCAAAGCAGACCTCAGATCAGACTTAAAAATAAATTGATTAACTTACCTCTCCTGCTCTGTCGCTCCTCTCCAGGTCCAGCAGTCTCCCGTTCTCTTCTCAGGGCCCGCGTTGCCGTCACCTCACCTCCTGCAGCATCAGGTCAGAGTGCGCTCTGTATGTCTTGACACTGCAGGCATCCAGGACACAGCAGCGTGGGCCCCGTGAAGAGCAAACAGGAGGAGGGGTAAGTACAGCGCTCAGAGCGCTTCACTCCTGCATACTTGTGAGCGCTTCCATAATGGGGGCCTGCCTGGAAGAAACCCACTCAAGCACAGGGAGAACATACAAACTCCATGCAGATGTTATCCTTGGTCGGATTTGAAAACCCAAGATCCCATTGCTGCAAAGCACCAGTGCTAACCGCTGAGCCACAGTGCTACCCCCATGGAATAGGTTGTTTACCTAGCAGAATGTGAATATAGCTATTCGTATCAACCTTCTTGAAGAAGGTTTCAGTAATAAACCTGGTGCCTTAATGGGAAACAACAATGTCAAGAAACTTGATCCTATCTTTATTTATAGTGGCCTTTGATAATTTGTTCATGGGGTGCTTTGAAGACATCTATAATCAAACCAAAACAAACAGAGATAAATCTGATTCTCTATTACAAGAGATATATTGATGACTTGTTTCTAATTTGGAGGGGTGATGAGAAATCTGCCATAGATTTCTGTCAATTACTAAATGATATAGTTTGGGGAATCAATTTCATAGCCACTATAAATAAAGATAGGACTGAGTTTCTTAACATTGTTGTCTCCCATCAAGGAAGCAGGTTTCTGAAACCTTCAAGAAGATCGATACTAATAGTTTACCTAACAGAATGTGCTTGCTGACTTCAGTATGTAGGCTACCCTATGCAACCCTGTACTGTAGGTTAAACCAACATAGATACAATGTTCAGGCTATACAAAATAATACAGCCTATCGTGACACTGTTCTAATACACCAGAAAAAGAGAAACATAAGTTCAGTAACACTGAGAGACCATATGGTACTTACCTGTCTTAATAGGTTTGAGGTACTCCAAAAGAGAGAGGTCTATTGGATCTATCGTCCCCAGACTCTTAATTGAATAGGGCTTAATGAAATCATGTAGACTATTGTATAAGACATGAAAATCTAATATGATAAAAAGAAAACTGGCATCCAAATATGTTATTTTTAGTATATATACTTAACTGGTCTTCCGATATTCCAAATTTGGTAAAGGCACTGTACACCTAATTTCCAATGAATATATATCTATAAAGTACAAAAATATGATCTGACTGAAGTACTATATAGGAAAACTACCATACTTTTGCATGTATCAAAAATAAAGGGTGTTACTCTATTATTCCTACTAGCATTACTACCTATATATTTTGGTATGTGTGTGTGTGCATCTATATGTGTATGGGCTAGTTTGCGGTGCAGCACAACAGCTTACAAACTTTCAGTGCTCGACAGTATTCCCCCTCTCATAACTGGTCTTGTAGCACATGCCTTAGTATTCCTTCTGAGCCAAAACACCAGCCTGGCTTGAGTTTGTGGGGAATTTTATCAGCTCTCCAGTGTAAAATGTCACTTTAATTTGTGGAGTCCTTGCAATGAACAGCCAGCAACACTTGTGGCCTGACACAAACAGAAACTACCTAACTGCAGGCCTGGTCTCAGTTTCTGGGATTACTGACCCGGGTCTGCTCTGCATCTGCTGGTTACTGTGAACCAAACAAAAGCTTCTCAAACAAGCATGTGGTCCCACAGTGTATGTTGCTTTGCTCCTCAGCTCTCATCAGCAATCCTCGTTCCTCTGGACAGGATCAGGGCCTTGGACACTCTCAGCTTCACTTGGCTGTAGTTATGGTCATCAAAGGGTGCTCTCACACCTAGATTGCAATGGATTCTCCTCACACACAGCTCCTGCATCGTCTTCCAAGCTCTCCCCAAGATCGCTGCTCTATCTCTTCTTCTACAGGTTTTTATAACTCCACTTCTCATGAATATGGAAAAATATGCAGTCTGTTAGCTGTGTTTAGGGAACAATGGCATCTTGTGGCCAAACCGCAGCCTGTCAGTCCAGATATTTAACTTAATTTACACAAACAGTGTTCAGACAATGAGAGTTGTTTCCCCATCTCACAGGTGCATCATGTGTCAGTGAGCACTTCTACTTAGTGCTTCAGACTTGATGACAGCGATGAGACCCTGGCTGTTACACACAACCAGGGATCTTCGCTTACTGGCCCGGGGCAAAAGGTTCTGATCCCCACTGAAGTTCTGACTCTGCTGTAATGGCCGACATCGGTGTTGGCAGTCGATGACAGCTGTTTAACCCCTTCCATACTGCGGTTCATAGAGACCGCTGTATGGAAGGGCTTAACAGAGGGAGGGAGCTTCTTCTGTCTTCCATCGGGCTGCTGAATTGCAGGAGCCTGATCAGGCTTACTGTGAATGAAAATACACTGCAGTACACTATACAATAAATAAAAAAATAAACAAAATAAAAAACAACACTAAACATGTTTGGTATTGCCACGTCCGTAACAACCTGATCTAAAAAAAAGGGTCACGTTACTTTCCCCTCACGGTGAACGCCATAAAAAAAATTTGAAGATTTGAAACTTTGCCCACCTCACATCCCAAAAAATATTAAGTAATCAAAAGTCATAAGTACCCTAAAATAGTACCAATCACACCGTCACCTCATTCCTCAAAAAATGAGCCCCTACATAAAACAATCGCACAAAAAATTAAAAAAAATATGGCTTTCAGAAAATGGAGACACAAAAACATGTTTTTTTTTCTAAAATGCTTGTATGTGTAAAACCAAAATAAATAAAAAAAAATAAACCTATTAGTTATCACCGTGTCAGTAATGACCTAGTAACATAGTAACATAGTTTATAAGGCCGGAAAAAGACATCTGTCCATCCAGTTTGGCCTGTTTTCCTACAAGTTGATCCAGAGGAAGGCAAAAAAACCCTTGAGGTAGAAGCCAATTTTCCCCACTTTAGGGAAAAAAAATTCCTTCCCGACTCCAATCAGGCAATCAGAATTACTCCCTGGATCAACAACCCATCTCTAGTAACTATAACGTATAATATTATTACCCTCCAGAAATGCATCCGGCCCCTCTTGAACTCTTTTAGTGAACTTACCATCACCACCTCCTCAGTCAGAGAGTTCCATAGTCTCACTGCTCTTACCATAAAGACTCTTCTATGTTTGTGTACAAACCTTTTTCCTCCAGACGCAGAGGATGTTCCCTCGTCACAGTCACAGTCCTGGGGATAAATAGATCATGGGAGAGATCTCTGTACTGACCTCTGATATATTTATACATAGTTATTAGATCTCCCCTCAGTCGTCTTTTTTCTAAAGTGAATAAGCCTAATTTTGATAATTTTTCTGGGTACTGTAGTCCACCCATTCCAGTTATTACTTTAGTTGCCCTCCTCTGAACCCTCTCCAGCTCTGCTATGTCTGCCTTGTTCACAGGAGCCCAGAACTGTACACAGTACCCCATGTGTGGTCTGACTAGTGATTTGTAAAGTCGCAGGACTATGTTCTCATCACGGGCATCTATGCCTCTTTTGATGCAACCCATTATCTTATTGGCCTTGGCAGCAGCTGTCTGACACTGGTTTCTACAGCTTAGTTTGCTGTTCACTAAAATTCCTAGGTCCTTTTCCATGTCAGAGTTACCTAATATTTTACCATTTAGTATGTACTGGTGACTTGCATTATTCCTTCCCATATGCATAACCTTACATTTGTCAGTGTTAAACCTCATCTGCCACTTCTCTGCCCAAGCCTCCAGTCTATCCAGATCCATCTGTAGCAGTGTACTGTCCTCTTCTGTGTTAATTACTTTACATAGTTTAGGGTCATCTGCAAAAATTGATATTTTACTGTGCAAGCTTTCTACAAGATCATTAATAAATATATTGAAGAGAATAGGGCCCAATACTGACCCCTGTGGTACCCCACTAGTGACAGTGACCCAATCTGAATATGTGCCATTAATAACCACCCTCTGTTTTCTATCACTGAGCCAGTTACTTACCCACATATAGCCATTTTCTCCCAGGCCAAGCATTCTCATTTTATATACTAACCTTTTATGTGGTACCGTGTCAAATGCTTTGGAGAAGTCCAGATATACGACATCCATTGATTTGCCGCGGTCCAGTCTAGAACTTACCTCCTCATAGAAACTGATTAAATTGGTTTGACATGACCGATCCCTCATGAAGCCATGCTGATACTGAGTTATTTGCTTATTTTCATTGAGGTACTCCAAGATAGCATCTCTCAGAAAACCTTCAAACAGTTTACCCACAACAGAAGTTAAACTTACCGGCCTATAGTTTCCGGGCTCTGTTTTTGGACCCTTTTTGAATATTGGCACCACATTTGCTATGCACCAATCCTGTGGAACACTCCCCGTCAGTATAGAGTCCTTAAATATCAGAAATAAGGGTCTGTCGATGACATTACTTAATTCTCTTAGGATACGGGGGTGTATGCCATCCGGTCCTGGTGATTTGTCTGTTTTAATATTTTTAAGACGTTGCTGTACCTCTTCCTGGGTCAGAGAGGACACTTTTAAAGGGGAATTTACTTTTATACTCTGCATTTCATCTGACAGTTTATTTTCCTCAGTGAATACAGTGGAGAAAAAGTTATTTAGTAGCTTCACTTTCTCCTCATCGCTCTCTGCAACTCCCCCCTCATTACTCTGTAAGGGGCCGGACACCTTCAGGTTTATACTTTTTAGTATTTATATAATATAACATTTTAGGGTTAGTTTTACTCTCTTTGGCAATTAATCTCTCGGTCTCTAGTTTGGCTGCTTTTATTTGTCTTTTACATATTCTATTTTTTTCCTTATAGTTTTTCAATGCTTCCTCGCTCTCCTCCTGTTTTAGTGATTTAAATGCTTTCTGTTTGTCATTTATTGCTTTCTTTACAGCTCTATTTATCCACATTGTTTTTTCTTGTTCCTTAACCTTTTATTCCCATAAGGTATGTATCTCTCACAATTAGCTATTAGGATGCTTTTAAAAATCTCCCATTTTGTGGCTGTATTTTTATTTTTGAGGACTTTGTCCCAGTTAGTTAGGCCTATGGCCTCTCTTAGTTGGCTAAATTTAGCTTTTTTGAAGTTTGGTATTTTTGTTCCTCCCTGAAGAAACACTCTTTTGAATGACAATTGGAAGGTTATTATGTTATGGTCACTGTTTCCCAGGTGTCCCCCGACCTGCACATCTGTTATTCTGTCAGGTCTATTGGTTAATACTAAGTCCAGTATGGCTGTCCCTCTAGTCGGGTCCTGAACCAGTTGGGAAAGGTAATTGTCTTTGGTTATTGCCAAGAACCTGTTTCATTTATGAGATATACAGGTTTCAGTTTTCCCAGTCTATATCTGGGTAGTTGAAGTCCCCCATAATAACAACCTCATTTTGTAAATAAAAATGAAATATTTTGCCACAAATTTACTACTGTCATGAAGCACAATATGTGACAAGAAAACAATCTCAGAATGGCCTGGATAAGTAAAAGCGTTCCAAAGTTATTACCACATAAAGTGACACATGTCAGATTAGCAAAAAATGGCCTGGGCAGGAAGGTGAAAACAGGCCCGGGGTTGAAGGGGTTAAAGAGGTTGTCCGGTCCCAAAATCATAATTCTTTTTCTATGCTCCTAACACCCCGCACCATCCATACAAATGCCCCCAATACCTGTTTTTCATGTCTGAGGTTTCCTCCCCCCCTGGAAGACATCACATTATCCTGGCAGATCTGTTTACTTTCTTCCCTTCCTGTTTTGTTGAATACATAACTTTATTGCTACACAGGCCTGGCTGCACTGCACAGAGATGAGTCACAGGCTGGCCATGCCCCCACACTGCCCTGTCTACAGCAGCTACACCCACTACAACTCCTGTGTCCATCTTTCTACACCCAGACATGAGTCTACTCCTCACAGTCCACAGGCTCTTCTCTCACCATCTCCAGAGTGTAATAAATAGCATCAATCAGCAAGCGTATCCAATCACATCTGTATCTAATCCTATGCTATGTGATACAGCCTGTTGAGCTGTGTATCTAATCCCATCTTCTATGACATAGCATGTTGAGCTGTGTATCTAAACCCTCATGCACACGACCATATCCATTTTGTGATCCACATTTTTTGCAGTCCCATTGAGTTCTATGAATTTGAGGACCAGAATAGGACATCCACAGCACCCCCATAACAGGGACATCCAGTGCCCCTTTTACCATCCATTTCCCCCAGTACCATCCATTGCTCCCTTTTGCCATTCAGTTCCCCCATTTTGCCATCCAGTGCCCCTTTTTGCCGTCTAGTGACCCATTGTGCCGTCCAGTGACCCATTGTGCCTTCCAGTGACCCCTGTGCCATCCAGTGCCCCTTTTTGCCATCCAGTCCCCCCTTGTGCCCCATGTTTGCCATCCAGTGCCCCTTTTTGCCATCCAGTTTACCCTTGTGCTGTCCAGTTCCCCTTGTGCCATCCAGTGCCCCCTGCGCCATCCAGTCCCACTTTTTGCCGTCCAGTGTCCCCTTGTGCCGTCCAGTTCCTCTTTGTGCTGTCCAGTGCCCCCTGTGCCATCCAGTGCCCCTTTTTGCTGTCCAGTTCCCCTTTTTTGCCAACCAGTCCCCCCTTGTGCCGCCCAGGGACCCTTTTTGCCATCCAGTCCCCCCTTGTGCCATCCAGTGCCCCCTTGTGCCCGATGTTTGCCATCCAGTGCCCCTTTTTGCCATCTATTGACCCCTTGTGCCATCCAGTGACCCCTTGTGCCATCCAGTTCCCCTTTTTGCCATCCAGTTCCCCTCTTTGCCATCCAGTCCCCCATTGTGCCCTTTGTGCCATCCAGTGCCCCTTTTTGCCATCTAGTGACCCCTTGTGCCATCCAGTGCCCCCTTGTGTGCCATCCAGTGCCCCCTTGTGTGCCATCCAGTGCCCCCTTGTGTGCCATCCAGTGCCCCCTTGTGTGCCATCCAGTGCCCTCTTTGTGCTTGTCAGTGCCCCCTGTTTTCCATTTAATTTCCATTCCATTTCCATTCAAAGTGCCATCATTTACATGCACAGCATAGCGATCAGCCCTTGTGGCTGTTCGCTATGCTGTCACTCCTGCACAGGGCATACATCGCGCTGTGCAGGAGTCAGCACAGGCTTCACATAGAAGCCTGTACTATGCAGAGACTGACAGCTGTCCCGCACATGCGCACTAGCGTTCAGCCTAGTGCGCTGTGAAGGCTGCCGGCCGGCGCTTTCTCTAGCAGGAGGCGGTGACGTCACTCGTGACGATCCGTCTCCTACTGGAGAAAGGAAGAGAAGACAGGAAGACAAGAAGATGGACTTTGCCTGGAAGCCCAGAAAAGCCATCTGGAGGGACCACGTGACCGGGAGGAAGATCTCTAAAACGGCTGCACTGTGGATGGTAAGTATAATACCAATAATCTTTCCTCCACAGGTTAGCTTTGGCCATAAAAAATATGTATAACTATACACACCCTATGTTCCATTGTACTGATCTACTTTATTTGGTTGGCATGTACAGTAACATGTTGGAGTTTTTATACATTACAATAACGAGCATGCAGAGGGATGACTGAATTCATTGCTGGTTCATTTTGTTTCACACTCACAACAGGCTATGCTCTGTAATCTGTAATGCCGAAAACAGGTGTCGAATGTACAATTGTAATGCTGCAATCTGCTACACATCAGGCTACTAACCAATAGTACCTCAGAGTGTATTGCATCTTCTGGAGAGTGAATGCTGGCCTCATTAATTTATCATTGTTTTAACAGGCCCGCTGCTCCCACTCCGGTACCTGTACACCAAAACATTTTTTATATGATAGATACGCCCCCATTACTCCGCCCTCCTCTCCAGTTCAAGCCAGCGGTGAACAAGATGCCACAGCATGGCGAAGCAACTGTGACCAAACGGTCTTTGGTAACGAGTACCCCGAACCACCACCCACTCCAGAGATCAGAGTGTCACAATTGTGCAAGACAGTCTCACCGGCTCCTGACTCGGTGCCGGCTGGTGCGGAGGAGGCGGCTGGAGCGTCCACTTCGCCGCCCAGCAGGAGAGCAACAACAACACCTTCCATGTGGCAGAATCCTATTGTGCCTGCATCAGTGACGGCCCACACCCAGACCCTATGGGACTACAAGAATGCGGTGGAGGACTGGGTCATCCAAGTACTGGGCCATCCGAGGCCGGGAGACCCTACACTGGAGCGGCATAAGGGAACCATCCTATGGTTTTCAGTGGACTGAGGCTCTGGCTTCCTGGCGGAGGACTAGGACGGTATGGAGTACTTTGTCAGCCGTAGGTCAGTGAAACAACTGTACTTGCCCCAACCCCGTCACAGCCTGTACGTGGGGGATCAGGTGGAATATACCCCCATGGCATCCCTGAAAGGCTCCTTTGCTACCGGGGTTACCTTATTATCTAAGCCCCTGGTCCTTAAATCACCACCAGAAGTTTGGCCGGAGGAACCACCAGGCGAAGGACGCGTGCTCTGCTTACAGGAGTCACCAGATGGCACCCTCCATTTCAGGAAGACTTCTGGCAGAAGAGGGCAGTGGAGCTCCACCACGGCAGCCAGATTGGCCTACAGGAGGCAGGAGTGTCCTCTGATGTCATTCAGTAGCAGTTCAAGCGAGGAGGACTTCAGATCCCTCATCTGAGGAACCCTTCTATTGGCTGATTTAAAGGACACCTCAGGAGGACCTATGGGAGCCACAACATGGACTGCACCTGACGGGTGAGAGCTAGTAGGCACTTTTGTTTGTTTAGTGTGTATTGCCCCCTGTTTGACTCTCACCCAGATGGACATGGCTTGTCAGGACTCCGGAATCTACCCTCTAAAGGAACAACTTTTAGCAAATGAGCCAGTTAAAAAATGGCCCAAGGGTCACTGAAACGGGTTTAGGCGGAAACCCTTCTGTCGTGTGTGGGGGGCCTGGTTTGGTCCTTGCTGTAGGGCTTACTTCTCTATGTATGCCACTGCCTCATAGTCTTATCTTGTATGCAACATTGACCTGACCACGGAGGTCTGCATCCTCCGTTGTCTCTTTGTGTAAATAAAGAATTCTAGAATATTCACATTGTCCTTGAAATCTCCCACTTTTGTCTGGTGCCACCTGCAAAGTCCTTATGGCTTTATTCTGTTCATTTTCACTGAAAATCTTTGACACCATCCAGAGTGTAATCCGGGCTCGGACATGGCTGCAAGACAGTGTGGAGACGTGTGCTTCGGCTAAAGTCTGTTGACCTGTAAGTCTGAAAAGCTGTTGTGACTTTACCACTTTTACAAATACAATCACTTTTACAAGAATACAATCAGCGGTAATGCGCTACCTCTGTTTTTTTTCTATGATCCTTTCATCTATTTAACCCTTAGACTCCCAGCGCTGTACATGTACGGCGCTGGGGCGATACGGGCACATGGCGCCCGCTCGCAAGTGCGGCGGGCGTCATGGCCGGCAAGTCTCTGCTGTTTCTAACAGCAGAGACTTGCCGCTACTTACCCAATCGGCTGCGTCTTGCTGGGCCTTTAGATGCCGTGATCACACGTGATCACGGCATCTAGTTGCGTCTTTACCCGGAAGCGTATGCTTCCAGGTGGTGTACAGACACCCCGTGTGGCCAATCGGGGTGCCTGTACACGATCTGAAAGCTGTAAACCTCGCTGATAAGGTTTACAGCTTTCAAAGTGCAATTCTTATTCTGGCCACTAGATGGCAGGCAAGGATAAGAAATGAGCAATTCTTGGATTTATCTCAATCTAGTAAATCCCTGATTGCTCATAAAAAAAAAAACACAATATATGAGCTTTAAAATAATCACAAAATTTTTTTTTAAAAAAATGTTAAAAAATATACAAAAAATAAAAAATATATAAAAGTTCAAATCACCCCCCTTTCCGTATAATGAAAAAATAAATACCTAAATAACAATAAATATAGACATCATAGGTATCACCATAACCGAAAACGCCCGCACTTTTAAAATATAAAAAAAAAATTACAATACGGTGAATTGTGTGGCGGAAAAAAGCGTCCAAATGGCGATTCGCCGTTTTTTGTCGCTTTTTTTCTAAAAAAAAAAAAAATAAAAAGTGATCAAAAAGTCATACACACCCAGAATGGTATCAATAAAAACTTCAGATCGCCCCGCAAAAAATGAGCCCCCATACACTCCGTACACATAAATACCAAAAAGTTATAGGGGTCAAGATATGACAAAAAAAAGGGCAACTTTCTAATTATTTTATCACTATCAAAACGCAGGAAAAACTATACATATTAGGTATTGCCAGATTCGTACTGACCAGTAGAATGAAAGTAACTGGTCAGTTTTAATGAACATCGAACACTGTAAATAAGAAACCCGTAGAACTGTAGCGGAATAGTGTTTTTTTTGCAATTTCACCCGATTTGGAATTTTTTTTCCTGCTTCCCACTACACCATAAGCAATATTAAATGGTGGCCTTGGAAAGTACAACTTGTCCCGCAAAAAACAAGCCTTCATACAGCTATGTGAACAGAAGAATAAAACAGTTATGGCTGTTTGAAGGCAGGGAGAGCAAAACGAAAATACATAACCGAAAAAACCTCCGGTACTGAAAGGGTTAAGACATGGCTGCCTTTCATCCTGGGTCGGACAGCACACTTTTAATGGGGAGTGTACTTTGACACTTTGCATTTCATCTGACAGTTCATTTCTTTCAGTGAATATAGTGGAGAAAAAAATACTTAAAGGGGTATTCCCATCTCAGACAGTGGGGGCATATCGCCAGGATGTGCTCCCATTGTCTGCTAGGTGTGGATCCCACCTCTGGAACCCGCATCTATCTCTAAAACAAAGCCTAAAATGAAGCCAACACAGTGATGGCTGGTGCCAGGTCTAAGTGAATCATAGACCACAGCACTCCCACAAGTAAATGTGCATAATCAATTTTTATTCATAGATTTGTGCAGGGCAACTCCATAAAAAGTGACGTTTATCATAGTATATCATAGTAAACTGGATGATCTCGAGATCAATATAGATGTTGAGAACATATTTATTCTTGTATGTAGTAGATGAATATGAGTCAAGGAAAAGGAGCTATAGTACATATGCAACAATGGGTAAGTATCAGCAGGTATATATATATAGAGAGAGACATTATTTCTACCAACGAGTCACTATAAAAACGAAATAGAATAAAATGAAATGAACCGGGTCTCCCACAGAGGGGAAAGAAGACTTACCAAGCTGCCATGAGAGAGAAGTGGAGAAAAGTAGTTGAATAATGGAGCGTTTGGACGGTGGATTTCCACCAAGGCATGTGCTGTTTGTACTGCTGGGTCCACTATTTATGACAATGGACTGGGAACTGAAGTCAGTGAAGAGGAAACCGGCTGCGTTCCAAGCTGGAACGTATTAGAATGTGAAAACTGAGTCTGGTGTTATCAATGAAACATTTTACAATTAAAGAGGAATAATATAGAGGGGAATAATATCCCCCTGAGGAGTGGGAGCGAGGTACGGGGTAGCTGATTATAATTTACATATTATAAAGGAGCGCTGCCGATACGTTCCACTGTGGAACGCATCGCTAGTCCCTAGGAGGAGAAGAGTGAGGAGGTGGGGCATATGAGCGGTCACGTGTGCTCCCTGTGGATAGGTGCAATGCGTTCCACAGTGGAACGCATCACAAGTGGATAGGGGAAATGCGCTCCACGTATGGAACGCATGAGTCTTGAGCGCTACAGACTACACAAGAAAGGTCTATAAATGATGACAAAAGGGGCAATATGAGATATAAATCAATGTGGACTGGCTGTGTGCAAATAGGGTATAATAAGGGGTAAAAAGACAAGAAAAAATACCAGTAAGGACAATATCCTAATATAAAATTTTTTATATAAAAAATTATGAGAGGGCATGAGAAGAGAAATTAGGAGGGATGTAGAAAGTTAGAAAAAGCTAAAAAAAAAGATAGAAAAGGAGACTAGACCACTACAGGATGTACAGATAAGAATAAGAAGGGGAAGGAGGACCATACTTAGACCCAATGAAGGATATAGTGGAAAATGGCAAACGAGGTGGGTATCCGGTCACTGGTCTTAATACATCTGTAAAGGAAATCAGAGTGGTTACAAAATTGTACATGTGATAACGAAGAAAAACAATCTTTATACACAGTATGTCTTATCACATGAAAGCAGATAATTTGTATTCTCTGTTAAGGCCTTTTGGTTCCAAACTCGAAGTCGAGTGGATCCAAAGAAGTCGATGGATCCAAAAGGCTTCTCTTTTCTTTAAGATCAATTGGTGATTCCCTCCTCGTCTGGGTGTTGTTATATGTTCAATCACCTGAAACTTCAGTTGCGATATATTGTGTTTCATTTTATGGAAGTGGTTAGGGATAGGTAGTAGGAGGTTGGCACACCATATAGTCGATTTATGTTGGCAGACTCTGTCTCGGATACTCTGGGTCGTTTCCCCCACATAAATCATGCCGCAAGGGCGTTTCAAGAGATACACAACATAATTGGTTTGACAGGTGTGGTACCCAGTAATTTTGAATACTTCGTCAGTTAGGGGATGATAGATCTTGTCGCCTTTTGATACATTGGAGCATTGCGCACAGTGTAGACAGGGATATGTTCCCTGTCTCACTGTGCCCAAGAGACATTGATAAGGTGTGGAGACTCTAGAGCCTATGTCTGCCCATACTAGACAGTCTCTTAAGTTTTTGGGTCTTCTAGTGCATGGGAGAAATGGGGATTGGAATTCCTTGATGCAGTGGCGTAACTACAACTAACTGGGCCCCACAGCAAATTTTTGAATGGGGCCCCCCAAAAAACTTCCTCGCAACCCCGAACTCACATGCAACCCTCACTCTTGTGGCTAGTCAAGATTGAGCTCTCCCAGACAAGGCCTGACAGCCGCTCCATCCGCTTTCTATAGTGTCACTGTATATAATGTCATTGCATAATACTGTTGAGGGGGCCCTGACAATAAAATCTTTTAGTCTCCCTCCTTAAGGGGGCCCCTTGTGGGTCTGGGCCCCAAAGCAGCTGCTTCCCCTGCTTCCCCTATTGCTACGCCCCTGCCTTGATGTCAGGATGAGACTGGGAAAAAATGTTCCAATGTTTTTTTCAAAATGTTGGTCACTTTGTGGGAGTAGGGGTGATATGTGTGGACAAAGGGTAATCTTCTGGTCTTATTTGTTCATGGTTTGGTGGTAGGTGTCTGACTTTGTTTAATGACTCCCAAATGATTGTTGCATATGTACTATATGTCACGACAGGGGAATTGTGAGCCCTGACTTCAACCCCACCTCTGTCCCTGCCTACTTGTACGACCCGTCCTAGGCGCACAACTGGTCAGCAATCCCTAGCCTAAGTACGTGCTGGGGCGTACAGGGAAGGGGGTAAAAACAGAAGAAAACAATAAACAAACAACAGAACAGACACACACAATAACGAGTATTCACCAAGCAAAGGGTCAAACCGGGAGGTCACGTCAAAGCCAAAGGAGCAAGCAGAAACAAGGTCAAACGAACAAGCCGAAGTCAAAACCAGGAGGTAGCGCAGTACAAAAGGATGAGACGGGGAATGTAGTCGAATACACAAGCCGAAGTCGAGTTCAAAAGTCACAGATGATCAAATTGCAAGCTCTGGAAGGAAGACCAATCTCAGGCAACCTGTGGCTGGCAGGCTGCCTGTTTAAATAGGGCTCCAAGTAGGTCATGTGACGAGGCGGCCTCACGTGACCTAATTCCCAAACTGAAACAGGAAGTGCTGGCGTCCTTGCAAGTACTCAGAGGTAGGTCACGTGACGTGACCAGCGTCACGTGACCTATAGCACACATATTCATAGCTGAGCGCTGGCCCCCCTGCCAGCATTCAGAAGCTCCTCCTGCCTGTCGTCAAGGGGATAGGGAAGACGCCGGCCGCTCTGAGACTGAACGCGCGCCGGGTCCTCCCTGCCCTGTTGTCATGGAGACGAGGACGAGGACTGCTCCTGAACAACAGTGGAAGTCCAGCGGCGCTGCATGGAGGAAGCGCGCCACCGGCTCCCCGTTACACTATAGCTCCTTTTCCTTGACTCATATTCATCTACTATATACAAGAATAAATATGTTCTCAACATCTATATTGATCTAGAGATCATCCAGTTTACTAGGATATACCTTCTGTATTATTGGATAAATATCACTATTTCGTTCGTATCTTGGGAACTAACTTTTTAATCCCATGGGATTTTTCCTGTTAGATTTGTTTCTTTGTTTAATGTAACTGCTAGAATGAGAATGCCTCTTTTACGCGTTCCTTTTGATGACATGTAATTGGATATCTATTATACCAGTGTTTGTTTCCTACTAATTACTTTTGTCTAAAATGGATGCTGCACATGTTACAAAGTGAAATTAAGAATCCCGGAACGAGGGAACACCCACGATGCCATGCAGACAGCCAATCAGCAGATAGCCAGCCCCTATGATGTCACAGCCTTATAAATGCCCAGTCTCCACCATTTTACAGTGAACTTAGTGCAGGGAGAGACATTGCAGGCACAAGGGACAGTGATTAGAAGAGAGTTTATAAAGCAAAAAATACAGTTGTTCTGTCTTCTTACACGTTCACACAGTGTACAGTCTGACATTCAACTCAAATAAGAGAACTGTTCTTTGTAATCTAACTTGTTTATTGGTTAACTGGATTGTCTGAATGAGGCTGAAGTTGATTCCTTATTCGGCCAGTTTCTTATTCGAGGCTGAAGTTGGTTTCTTATTCGTCAGTTTCTTATTCATATCAGTTTTAATTTTTGGTTTTATTTAAGAATTTTGAGGACACCTTATCAACAGTACAATAAAAAGTTGCAGTGAGCCATGCTTAATGTAAATCAGTTGAAAGCAGCATGAAAATCCAAAAGATGGGCACAAAATGGGCATCTAAGTAGGCACAAAGAAAGTGTGATTTAAAGAGTTAAATAATTTCAGGCCAGAAATCTCGCACTGCCGACATACAGAGGGTGATGCCCCGCATCAGATACAGTTCAGTTCAGCCTGGCCCAAACAGGTTTTGGGCATGAACACTGGCATCAAAATGGGCAGACAGGTACTTTTCCCTGATTTGAAAAAGTAACTGATGTTTTTAAGGGGTTAAATGAATTCGGGCCAGAGATCTCGCACTACCAACATACAGAGGGTGATGCCCCACATTAGATACAGTTTAGTTCAGCCTGGCCCGAACAGGTTCAGGGCATGAAAACTGGCATCAAAGTGGGCAGACAGGCACTTTTCCCTGATTTGAATAAGTAACTGATGTTTTTAAGAGGTTAAATGAATTTGGGCCAGAGATCTCGCACTGCCGACATACAGAGGGTGAAGCCCCGCATTAGATACAGTTCAGTTCAGCCTAGCCCGAATAGGTTCTGGGCATGAAAACTGGCATCAAAGTGGGCAGATAGGCACTTTTCCCTGATTTGAATAAGTAACTGATGTTTTTAAGGGGTTAAATGAATTCAGGCCAGAGATCTCGCACTGCAGACATACAGAGGGTGATTCCCCTCATCAGATACAGTTCAGTTCAGCCTGGCCCGAACAGGTTCTGGGCATGAAAACTGGCATCAAAGTGGGCAGACAGGCAATTTTCGCTGATTTGAATAAGTAACTGATGTTTTTAAGGGGTTAAATGAATTCAGGCCAGAGATCTTGCACTGCCAACATACAGAGGGTGATGCCCCGCATCAGATACAGTTCAGATCAGCCTGGCCCGAACAGGTTCTGAGCATGAAAACTGGCATCAAAGTGGGCAGACAGGCGCTTTTCATTGATTTGAATAAGTAACTGATGTTTTTAAGAGGTTAAATGAATTTGGGCCAGAGATCTCGCACTGCCAACATACAGAGGAAGATGCCCCACATCAGATACAGTTCAGTTCAGCCTGGCCCGAACAGGTTATGGGCATGAAAACTGGCATCAAAGTGGGCAGACATGCACTTTTCACTGATTTGAATAAGTAACTGATATTTTTAAGGGGTTAAGTGAATTTGGGCCAGAGATCTCGCACTGCCGACATACAGAGGGTGATGCCCCGCATCAGATACAGTGGAGATCAGCCTGGCCCGAACAGGTTCTAGGCATGAAAACTGGCATCAAAGTAGACAGACATGCACTTTTCACTGATTTGAATAAGTAACTGATATTTTTAAGGGGTTAAATTAATTTGGGCCAGAGATCTCGCACTGCCGACATACAGAGGGTGATGCCCCGCATCAGATACAGTTCAGTTCAGCCTGGCCCGAACATGTTCTGGGCATGAAAACTGGCATCAAAGTGGGCAGACAGGCACTTTTCACTGATTTGAATAAGTAACTGATGTTTTTAAGGGGTTAAATGAATTCGGGCCAGTGATCTTGCACTGCCAACATACAGAGGGTGATGCCCCACATCAGATACCGTGGAGATCAGCCTGACCCGAACAGGTTCTGGGCATGAAAACTGGCATCAAAGTAGGCAGACAGGCACTTTTCACTGATTTGAATAAGTAACTGAAGTTTTTAAGGGGTTAAATTAATTTGGGCCAGTGATCTTGCACTGCAGACATACAGAGGGTGATGCCCCACATCAGATACAGTGGAGATCAGCCTTGCCCGAACAGGTTCTGGGCATGAAAGTTGGCATCAAAGTGGGCAGACAGGCATTTTTCACTGAGTTGAATAAGTAACTGATGTTTTTAAGGGGTTAAATGAATTTGGGCCAGTGATCTCGCACTGCCAACATACAGAGGGTGATGCCCCACATCAGATACAGTTGAAGTCAGCCTTTCCTGACCAAGTTCTGGGCATGAAAACTGGCATCAAAGTGGGCAAATAGCCCCTTCTCATTGATCTGAATAAGTAACCGATGCGGCCTAATACAGTACCATCACAGTGTATACGATTATACAGATCTCATGTATACTTTCCTTTTTTTTTTTAGGAGCAGACATTGACCTGAATAGAAAACTGATACGTCCTCCATTGACTTTTAGTGGAGTTTATGACGGATCCGTCTTGGCTATGTTAAAGATAATACAACCGGATCCATTCATAACAAATGCAGGTAGTCGTATTATCAGTAACGGAAGCGTTTTTGCTGAGCCCTGCCGGATCCAGCAAAAATACTAGCGTGAAAGTAGCCTAACAGAAATAGAAGTAATAATGTTACATATCGAGCTTCAGACCCTTCATCAGGCGTACTATAAGAATGGATGAAGAAATATATTTATATATATATATATATATATATATATATATATATATATATATCTTAATAATATAAAAATGAGTTTCTGTCTGTCTGTCTGTTCTCTATGCGCAACCAAACTACTGGACCGATTTTCACCAAATTCGGCACACAGGTACATCAGGTGTCCGGGAAGGTTTTAGACCAGGTCTCATCTCTATAGGACATACCGTTCCTGATATATTCCCAAAATATGATCTCCATTAGCCAACATTACAACTGGGAGCTTTGATTTTAAACTCCAACTGCCATTCTCTGCACAGACACACACAGGGAGGGCAGGTTTCCATAACAACCAGGTAATTATCAGCAGCTGAGGATCTCATCCATTTCTATTTACTGACACT
>ONZH01022840.1:0-19351 GCA_900303285.1 Rhinella marina | reverse complement strand
CCAAGCTGATTAGTTTGGAAATGTTGCCGTACAGGCTTGTGGAGACAGAATCCTTCTGCAACCTTATGGAGGCGGCAGCCCCCCGTTACTCTGTCCCCAGCCGACACTATTTTGCCCAATGTGCCGTCCCCGCCCTGCACCGGCATGTGTCTGAGAACATCGCCCACGCTCTCAAAAACGCGGTTTGTGGTAAAGTCCACATGACCACAGATACGTGGACAAGTACCGGTGGCCAGGGACATTACATCTCTCTCACGGCACATTGGGTCAATCTGGTGGAGGCTGGGGCAGAGACCGATCGTGGGGCTGCACATGTGCTAGCCACACCACGAATTGCGGGACATAGTTCCGTCTGTGTGTCTGCGGCACATTATGCCTCCACCTCCTCCTCCACCTCCTCCTCCTCCAAAGTCGCAGTAATGCCCCAATCGTCAAGTCTCATTTCCTCGATGGCCAGCAGTTTCAGCACTGTGGTAGGGAAGCGGCAGCAGGCAGTCCTGAAACTGCTGAGCCTGGGGGATAAGAGGCACACGGCTGAAGAGCTCTTACAGGGCATCAGGGGGCAGACAGGGGGAGGCATCTTGGTGGGCTGACTCACGTGCCATGCATGGCCCACGTGCTCAACTTGGTGGTCCAGTGGTTCCTCAAGACCTACCCCCAGTTGAGTGAGTTGCTCACCAAGGTGCGGCGCATATGCGCCCATTTTCGCAAGTCCACCACCGATGCCGCGACCCTAAGGACTGTGCAAGGGCGGCTACAACTCCCTGTTCACCAGCTGCTGTGTGACGTTCCCACGCTTTGGAATTCGACGTTACACATGCTAGCCAGGGTGTACCAACAACGCAGGGCAGTTGTAGACTGCCAGCTGATCCCCCGAGGTGGTAGTCAGACCAGTCAGCTTCCTCATGTCTATGCTGAGGAGTGGACGTGGATGGCTGGCATCTGCCAGTTCTTAGGTCCCTTTGAGGAGGCAACAGAGATGGTCAGTGGTGATGCACACATCATCAGTGTCACCATCCCTCTGTTGTGCCTCATTCAGAACTCTTGAGGAACCTAAGATCTGAGGATTCAGCAGTGTCACAGGAGGTGGGGGAAGACAGTGACATTGAGAGCACCCTGTTGTCAGTTTCGCAGCGCGAAACTGAGGAGGAGGTGGAGGCTGAGGAGGAGGAAGAAACTCTTGGGCACCATGCATCAGGGGGTGATTCCATGCTACCTGTTAAGCGGGTATGGGCTGAGGAGGATGAATTGGGGTCGGAGGAAGGGGGGAAAAGGAGATGGAGAGTCCGCTAAGTGAGGAGGCTGAAGGCTTGCGTGTTGGCACAGTAGGGCACATGTCAGACTTTATGCTTGGCTGTCTTTGTCGTGATCCCCGGGTCAAGAGGATACTGTCCACCAATGACTATTGGGTGTATACCTTCCTTGACCCCAACTTTGCCCAACTTATACCCGTGGAGGAAAGGAGCACCCGAGTCACTTTCTACCACAACGCCCTGGTTCAGAAACTGCTACAGGCCTTTCCAGACCAGTCGAGCAACAGGGGTCGGACTGCAGTGGCTGAAGTTGGAGAGGAGAGGAGGGGGAAAGTCAGTGTAGGCACCAAGGGAAGGGGTACACTATTCCATGCTTTTGCCAAGTTTCTTAAACCCCAGCAAGACAGTACGTCACAGCCACAGGGAAGGCAGAGCAGGGCGGAACAGTACCGCAAGATGGTGAGGGAGTATGTCGCGGACCAGACCAACGTCCTGACCGATAACTCCACGCCATATAATTACTGGCTGGCCAAGCTGGACAGGTTGGCCAGAACTTGCGCAGTACGCTCTTGAGGTGCTTGCCTGCCCTGCTGCAAGTGTACTGTCTGAAATGGTTTTTAGTGCCGCCGGGGGTATCATTACGGACAAATGGACGCACCTGTCCACCGACAACCAACATCCTCACGTTCATCAAGATGAACAAGTCATTGATATCCCCCCAGTTCTCATCCCCACCTCAGGCTACCTCCTAAATTGCTTGCTTTCCTCCTCCTCTTCATCTGAGTTGCATATGCAACAATTTTTCAGGAAAGTCATCCGTCTTTCCAATAACAATTTTTCAGGAAAGTCATCGCGCTTTCTAAAAACAATTTTTCTGGAAAGTCATCGCGCTTTAAAAAAACAATTTTTAAGGAGTCATGCGGCTTTGTAACCAAATTTTTTTATGAAAGGCCATGGGGTTCTATACACACAGTGCTGACGGAAGCCCATCAGCCTTTCTAAACACAATGCCCACTGCCTCTCCCAAGCGGTTGTGGTGCTGATGTTGCCTCACAGTTAAAATTGATCTGTTCTTGTGCCTGATCCACCCAAGTTGAATCTGTCCCATCATGAGAAAGTCCCCCCAAGGAGTCCCCACTGTAACTTGCTTCCCATACAACTACCTCACCCCCCGACACCTGTGTCTCGCCATTGTCCACCACCTCCTCAGACAACACTGGTAAATCCCCACTGTCAGCACACGGAGACTGCAAAAGGTCTTGTAAATTGGGGCAGAGAATGTTCTGGGGTAGCACATCAGAGAAGGGGTGACTATGGGGTTCCAGGGAGTACGTGACCACATGCAATCTCCATCCAAAAAGTCATACTGAGGCTCACCACCATGCTTTACACTGCAATCTTATTACTGAGGCTCACCACCATGCTTTACACTGCAATCTTATTGAAAGACAGACAATCAGGGTTTCACCGCCAGGTTGTCAGGCAGCATTTTTAAGTGGGTCACCATTACCGTGTCCCTTAAAATTGCCTTGGGGTCATCGCCAGACTATTTTTATGAATGGCTATGGGGTTCTATACACACAGTGCTGACGGAAGCCCATCAGCCTTTCTAAACACAATTGAATCTGTCCCATCATGAGAAAGTCCCCCCAAGGAGTCTCCACTGTAACTTGCTTCCCATACAACGACTTCACCCCCCGACACCTGTGTCTCGCCATTGTCCACCACCTCCTCAGACAACACTGGTAAATCCCCACTGTCAGCACACGGAGACTGCAAAAGGTCTTGCAAATTGGGGCAGAGAATGTTCTGGGGTAGCACATCAGAGAAGGGGTGACTATGGGGTTCCAGGGAGTACGTGACCACATGCAATCTCCATCTAAAAAGTCATACTGAGGCTCACCACCATGCTTTACACTGCAATCTTATTACTGAGGCTCACCACCATGCTTTACACTGCAATCTTATTGAAAGACAGACAATCAGGGGTTCAACGCCAGGTTGTCAGGCAGCATTTTTAAGTGGGTCACCATTACCGTGTCCCTGAAAATTGCCTTGGGGTCATCCCCAGACTATTGGCCAGATTTAGAAAAAATGGTGCAATTAGGGAGCCTCAGAGGCATCCCTACATGCTGCCCCTGGTGTTTCCTATGCATTTCCAAGGTGTTTCCATCATTTTCTAAGGTTTTCACATGTTGGGGAAAACTTGACTGTGCAGAACCTTTGGCCCCTGCAAAAATATTCGGGTCTCCCATAGACTTTAATGGGATTCGTGATTCGGCCCGAACCCACGAATCCCGCAAAAAAATCGGGCCGAATTCCGAATCCCCGAATCTTTTAGGATTCGCTCAACTCTATTATTTAGGTATTTATTTTTTAATTAAACAGAAAGGGGGGTGATTTAAACATTTATATTTTTTTATATTTTATATATTTTTTAACATTTTTTTATTTTTTGTGATTATTTTAAAGCTCAAATATGAGCAAATAGATTCTGTTTTTTATTTTTTCTTTATGAGCAATCAGGTATTTTTTATATTGAATTAAAAGACCAATAAAGGCCTGCCATCTAGTGGCCAGAATAAGAATTGCACTCTGATGAGGTTTACCTGATGAGATTTGACCACATGGGGCGTCTGCACACCACCCGGAAGCAAACGCTTCCGGGTTTTTGCGCTATTAGATGCCGTGATCTCATATGATCACGGCATCTAATGGCTGAAGAGGAAACCGCCGATGGCGGTAAGTACCCGCAAGTCTCTGCTGTTAGAAACAGCAGAGACTTGCCGGCCATGACGCCCCCAGCACGTGCGAGTGGGCGTCATGTTTCCGTATCGCCCCAGCACCGTACATGTACGGTGCTGGGACTGTAAGGGTTAAATACCTGTTTGTGTTTTTCCCAGTGCATATGTTAATTGTCTAGATGGCTTCATACCTTATGTGTATTAATTGTTTTTTTTCCCCCACAGCATGCATGTGGAACCAACACCCCCTGATTATTGTATGTATTTTCCTTTCCTTGTACTTTTAGCCATAGCAACGTGCACCTGCACACTGGGATGTGCTGACTGAAATCCCCTTTTTTCTTTGTAAGTTTGTACTGGAGGTGTGGCTACTCCATTTGGTAATGCACTCCTGACTAGCTCATCTGCCCCATTGGCTGATTTTAATTAGTGTAACTATAAAGCCGAGTGGACTCGGCAAGCATGTTGGTACCTGCATCCCTGAATTAGTGGAGGCCTTTGAAGCACCAGAAATGGCAAAAGGCAGAGGGGATCAAGCATGCATGTGGAACCAACACCTCCTGATTATACGGAAGCCAAGGTTGGCACATAACAGGTAGGAAATAGTGTTAGGTTCCCATCCTACAGAGTGCACCTGCACATTGGGATGTGCTGACTGAAATCCCCTTTTTTTCTTTGTAAATTTCCTGGTGTTGGTTTGGATCTCAGGATTCATAGACGACCTGCAGGCATTGCAATTCGGGAACTTTATGCAGACTTCTTCATCAGCCCAGAGGGGGCATTGTCGTGGCAGATGGATGCAATTTGTGGTAGCGTTTGAGATCTTCTGTGTTCTTTAGTGTTTTTTTTTTTTATTTTTTACATATAGTTGATGATACTTTATATATTAGTTAGTGTAGGGACTCGCAAGAGACAGAGGACCCTTGATGTGGTCTTGCGGGCTGAGGTTTTTTGGAAATGGAAAAAGCGGGTGTCTTCAGAGATGTGTTGTTTGCTTTATATTTTTACTGAAATTATGAAGCATCACTTTAGACATTTGTGTATGTTCCCAAAAACCTTCTAATACCTCTTTGTTTTTATTAACATATACGAAATAGGCGAAATAAGGACTTTCTATTGTTATTTTGACAATCGTACCATATTTTGCATTTTATCATTAAGAATGTTCTCCTTAATGACAATATGCTGATGAGTGAAGTATTACAGCACATGAGGATATACATGTCTTCATCAACGTTTTTTTTTTTTTTTTTTGGTGTGCTTAGTGGCAAAATTAGTGCCCATTGCTGTAGCTTAAATGTTGCGCTGTTTGTGTTTCTTAAACACAATTTGCCATTTTTTGGGTACATTTTACCCTTTTTTTGTGTTGGTTTACCTTACAAATTACATTTTTTATTTTAAAGTTACAAGTTAGCGTTGAAGGCAAAGCTTCTTAGCATTGCTGTCCTAAACCTTTGAGACATGTAACTTAGTATCTACAATAAATAAAATTATACCTTAAAAAATAGACAGCAGACAAAAAATTGTGGAAGCCAACTTGTAGCTACAATTAAAGTAAACTTTACTTTCCCAAGAATATAATTAGAAACATAAATTACATAGAACTAATTAAATAAAATAAATTAAAACAAAGCAATTTAAGGATCCAGCAATTCACGGGTAAAGGAATGGGGGACAAAAGTTGAGGTGGGCTGGCGCACATTGCCCGAGTCAGGGCCAGCAGAGGTCAATGGAGCATTCATGTGCTCCTGGGGGTAATTTAAAGCCTCAGAAGGGGCAAATCTGGGCTGCTGGACATAGGTGGTCTGCTGCTAATAGGTGGGCTGCTGCACATAGGTGGGCTGCTGCCCATAGGTGGGCTGCTAAGGAGGAAGTGGAGGAGGTGGAGGGGCAAGGACCTGCCGGCGGACATTGTGAATTAAATTCCCAATGTCCCCTTGGTATGGAGATGAAAACATCTCCAATACCATGGCAAGGGACGCCATACAAGGACTTTGTCGATGAGGCGGAACCTGCTTCATCAAATGCCCCAGCCCCTTCAACATAGTCATTTCGGGCCCTCAGTCCTTTTCTGGGATAGGTACTCTATCACCTGTCTGTCCACTATCCCCCGACCACCTAACCCAGAAGAAGCCTGAGGGGCAGTATGGCGTCTCCTTGGTGGCAGTGTCCTTGGGGGAGCCTCTGGGCTTGTGGGGACATGGGCCGAGGATGGTTGTTCTTCCTCAGCTTCGGCTCCTTCCTCCTGCTTCCCCTGTGTGGTCTGGGTTGGTGTGACTTCTGGTGGCGCCGACATCTGAAGTCTCCCCCTCTGGCTCATCCAGACTGTCCACAGTTCTACAATTTAAAGTAAAAAATAAGCAAAATGAATGTGTAATAAAGTACAAAATAAGTCTAAAGTTTAAAAAATGTTTTAAAGGGGTATTCCGGATTACTTAAATCATAGTTATGTTTGTGACAAAATCATCATCAATATTTACCAAATAAAATGTTTTTGGAACATATTTTACATTCAGTAGGTAAAAGTAGTTTGCTTCCTGTGCTAACCGCAGTGTTTCCTCCACTGTGTTACCAAGGCATAGACCTGTCTTTCTGAGCCTTTGTCAGGTCGAGCATGCTCAGTGTGTTACTATTAATTCTCTAAATAAATGTCTTGTTAAACAAAGGGAGTGTCAGTGTGTTGTTGATTGCTGAGTACAGGTGGTGTGTATGGGCTGGAATATCAGGCAACCAATCAATAAACATGAACACTCACAGCAGCAAAACTAGCCATTGTGTGGATTGTATTTTTGTGAGTGAAGATCAGAGGCCATGATGCTTACCAAGTGCTGCAGGCTCACCCAGAAGCTACACTAATAGCTTGTATTGTAAAATTATGCTTGGATTATATGTATAGGTATGTGTTTTTTGGGTCCAAGCTGCAGCCTTAAGGCAGTTTTTTGCAAATTCACTTACTTTAACGTAATACCCATTTAAGGTAAATGTGTCAAACAACATCCTATATACAGTAAGTGCTGTATAGTGTAAGTGACATCGAGTCCGCTGTGTTAATTTTGATCTTCATACTCAATTGCATTCTGACTCTGTGCTCTGACCAAACAGAATTTAAAAGCACTCAGTGTACTATACTGTTCACTCACATAATGGAGTGGACTCTAATAAGAGTCATGTCAATGTAATTATAGCTTGTTTTGTGGGCGCACAGTGTCTCAATGGAAATGGAAGTGACTATGAATATAAAAAGAGATTAAATTGGATTCCGCAACACTTACAATCCACATCTCTTATTCGAGTTCAGGGGGTGTTTATGAGATCACAAGATCACTTTAAGGAACGAGAAGGCAGTAGTCCCACTGTTCAGACAATTTAAAACTAAATTGGCGTCTGTTGCACATCAGATACAGTGAAATTAAACCCGCCTAAAGAAAAATTTGAAGTTACAATGAACAACATAACAAAAACAGGATTACTATGATTTGACAATTTATAGAGGAGATTTGTTTTCTTTTTTTTTTTTTAAAAAGAGTGGTGTCGTTGCTCACCGTCAGTGTGCTGTTAGTGCGTAATTGATATTAAAAAACATGTACTAACTATTTTAAGATTTTTCATAAGGAAGTTTTTTTTTGGACCCGGATGTAATAAACTGTATATGATGTGCAACATACCCCTCTAGAGTGTGAATGTGTAAGAACACTGGCCCTACTGAAGTACAGAACCATAAATTAAACATGTTTTTGGGCCCATTGTGGTTGCTTAACGATAACATGTTTATACAAAACACTAAAACATTTTAACATTAGGCTTGCATTTCATTATAAATCAAAATTTCAAATAATAATTAAAAAACACACTCACGGCCTCATTTCAAGAACAGGGCGCAAGAACTGCAGCTGCTCAGTATAGAGATAGGGGCATTTCTTGGCCACCCCATCGCCACTGCGGCCAATGTCCATCAACTCCCGCCTATATTGGTCATGGCAGCTGGCCCATCAGGTCTTCGCCTTCTTAACTGCATACATAAGAAAAAATACAAAATCAAAAAAGGTACAGTGACATATAGTATTTTAAATGGTGCACGACTCAACAAAATAATATTTTACTATGCTGTAGCAGTAGCAGGCTGAAGGCCATAATTGTAATAATGTACATGACAAAAATACAAAGCAGCAAACAACATGGTGCACATGTGTAAAAGTATGCTTTATAAGGGGCCAACAGACATATGAAAGAAATATATGTATGCACATAGTGCACCTAACTGCTGTGAAAGGGACACTTTAAGGACCGTTTAACATAGTGTGGTGTGTGACATTAAAACAGCAACAGGCAACACACGACCAATAGGTAAACTATGATGCTATTCTGGACAGTACAGCAAAAACAACACTTGCAGATGCTTAAAGGGGTTGTCCGAGTTATGAAAAAATTAAAATATAGCACTGTAAATCTGATGCCCAGCAATATATAATAAATGTAAGCAAGTTTTAGGCCAAAAAAAACACGATTTCCTCATCTCCCTAGTTCTCTTCTGGCCTTTGTTTACCTGCAGTAATAACAATCTCTGCCCCTACCCCCGCCCCCTCTGCAAAGGGAGTGAATACAAGGGCTGAGTGACATGTCTGCCTGCTGGGATACTTAGCAGCATGTTGTATGTGTAGGACTACAAGTCCCAGCTGTACAATGACACTGCTGATACAATACACCCAGGAACTTCCCGCTACCTTTGAGCTCTGCAGAACTCCTCTGTCAGCTCATGTTCCCAGGATTTCTCTCCTCACTGCCTGCAGTTACTTTAGTAAAGTCTTCAGCCCTGTCCTGGCTGAAGGGGTTAATGTTTAATCTGCAAAAATCCTGGGAGAATGAGACACAGAGCAGCCGGCAGGTCAGCTAGTGCAGGGAAGCCTAGCCAGCACAGTGAAGTCTCGTGTACAGGCTGTTATCTCTTGGTGCACGAATACAAGATTAGCAGGCAGGGAAGGTGACATCACAGGTCATGTGACCATGAGTGAAATATGAAAAAGGAGCAGCTTTGGAAACACAAAGTGCATTTACAAGCTGTTATATTTGACTAGTTAGAAACATACAAAGAACAAAAAAACATGGACAACCCCTTTAACATGGGACACGACTGGTGATGATCGAGCACCCCGATGTTCAGGTGCTCGGGTGCTCTGGCGCTCTGGCGAAACACTAGGTGGTGCTCAAGTACTTGGCCGAGCACCCGAGTATAATGGAAGTCAATGGGAGAAGACCAGGCACCCCCTGCTCTGCAGAGGGGAGGGTGTCTGGTCCATAGGGAAACGTCAGAAAATGGTGGAAACACCACAGAAATGGTTAGGGAACAGCATGGGGAGGATGTCTGGATGCATCTTGGACTCCAAAGTTGCTGATATTCACGATGATGGCCGACTATTACGCCACTATTACGAAATGACAAAAATACCCAAAAAAACCCAAGATAACATTGATTTTACAGGAAATATTGTTAGGAAACATAGATTTACTTGTACGTTAAGTGCAAGTGCTGTCAAAAATTTAACGGATGAGGCATTCCCATACAACAGGTATATAATAATAAGGAGGGCCTCATTCACATTGTGGTATAATTGTGGGACTCCGTCACTCATAAAGCCTATGCACTAAGGGAAAGGGCTGCCAAAAATTACAAGGATCAGGCACTCCAATACACCCTTTATTACACATAAAGTAGGGCATCAGACACACCCGTGAAAAATTATCATTGGTGGCCTGCTGTTGACAGTCAAAAACAATAGGGGTGACATGCTGCTGCTGCGCAGACCGTACAAAAATTTTAAGAGTGTCACTCTGCTGCCAAGCAAACCAAAAATAAGATTTAAGGCCCACATGTGGCTGCCGAGCTGACCGCCCAAAAAATTTAAGGGACACATGCTGCTGCCACCGCACCGCTAAGAGTCACTGACAACTGTTACTTTTTTCGCTATCCGCCGCGGGAGACCGGGGCCCCCCCAGCGGCGTGTGCCGCGTCGGCCGTTCCACTCTCGCTCTCCGCCCCATCACCAGGGGGTCGCCTTCTTCAAGGGTCCCCGGACCCCGGAGAGGGAGCCAGAGAAACGGCTACCACATCCAATGAAGGCAGCAAGCGCTTAAATTACCCACTCCCGACTCGGGGAGGTAGTGACGAAAAATAACAATACAGGACTCTTTCGAGGCCCTGTAATTGGAATGAGTACACATAAAATGCTTTAACGAGGATCTATTGGAGGGCAAGTCTGGTGCCAGCAGCCACAGTGAGAGGAGGTGTTTGTGTGGAGCTCTACGAAAATAGTGGGCCCTTCAAGGAAAAGCTGGTGAATGACGCTAGGTTCGCCGAAATGCAGCAGGAAAAGGTGCAGCAGCAAGAGAAAGATTCCTCTGAGGAATAGGATGAGGAAGAAGAAAATGAGGAGGAAAAGACAGGAGCTAGTGCAGGGGTACAGAGCTCTGTATCACAGATCCCAGTGGAGCAGGTCTGTTTGCCCCCCACTAGCTCCGATAAAGAGAAAGAAATAGACAGTGACAGCAGTGGAGTTGGTGGTCGCCTAATGGCGCAAATACGACACCTCGAGTCTCCAAAGATCCATGAAGATGGCTTTTATTTCAGCGACGATCTCCCAGATGAAGACCCAGCAAGAAAGAAAAACAAAAAGGTAAAGAAACAAAAAATGGAGGAAGAGAGACTGGTGTATGTGACTCACCCGCTGCCCTCTGGGCCGGATGCAAAGTCAGTCCAGGGAGCAGCTCCCGCTAACCCCCCTAGCCCGGTTTCTGTGGTGGAACCGGAGCGTGGGAGCGGGGAGAATACTATGCCTGAACAAAGTAAAATGGTGGTGGGGGGGAGTGGCTGGTGCGGCAGGGGGCGTGCCTCTTGGCGCTTCTGGAGGCATGCCTGTGAGCGGGGCCCGCGGTGGGGGCATGGCTACGGTGCATGCTGCGTCCAGGGCTGGCGCTGCTGGGAACAGAGGATCTACAGCGCGCCAGCTCTGTAAAGACAGTAAAAAAGCAGAGAAGAAGAGCGTGCCTAAGAAGATGAAGAAGGCACTGAATGGACAGCAAAGGTCAGGTGTTTCTGCCGCATCTGCCTCCTCTGACTCAGGTGAGGAGGGGGGAGACAGATGGAGGTAGAGGCACAGGTCCTAGTAAAAGCACCAACACAAACACAAATTAACCGTAATAAAGGTGTAAGATCTGGGGTCAAGGACGCTGCTGGAGAAGTGGCAGAGACCCCATCTATCCCATCTGCCCCTTCTGGCCCAGCAGTACATGAGTTGGAGTTAAGTCTTGAATGTATGGGTACTGAGGAAGTACCACCCAGCCCTGTAGTGCCGGAGGGGGGGGGGTTGCTGTGGGTCCTGATGGGGGGGTGAAAGTGGGGGTCGCCCTGCCGCTGTAAAAGCGGTAGGAGCACCCCATGTAACCCCCCCCCCCCCCGTCGGGGTCCAGGGTGACTCCTGCTGAGGGAAGGGCCACTGAAAATTGGAAAAGGAATTATAAAAGAGATAGGTAGGGCCATTAGGGAGGCTGCTCTGCGTCCTGATGGGGAGGTGAAAGTGGGGGGTCACTTGGCCGCTGTAGAAGTGGCTGATGGATCCCGTGTAGCCTCCCCTGAGAGATGTGGGGCAACTCCTGGGGTCAGTAAGAGTATAGATGGGGGAGAGGGCGCCGGTCCGACTACCTCTCCCTCGGCCATGGTACCTGGCAGAAGTTATGTCCCCGTTGGCTTCCTCGCCTCCAGAGTCTGGCAGCGGTTACTTGCAGCGGCGACTCCTGGAGGCCCTCAAAAAGGGGGAGAGCACCATTACCGTAGAGGGAAAGCAGGTGGATCTGTCCTTTTGGATTGACAGGCATAGCCTGAGAGCCATCAGAGAGAAGATCGGGGGCGAGACCAACTGGTCTTCACCCACAACCGGCCCGTAGACCAGACGGAATTAGTCTGTCTCAAGTGGCGTAGCGATGAAACCTTCGCTACTAGAAAGAGGGTGGTGGAGCTCCTGCTTGGGATGGGATTCAGGGCAACTGACATCTTTGCCCTGATACATCAGTATGGTTCTAAGGAGTTTGACATCAGCTTTGTCCAGCTAGAGGGCTTAGAGCTCTTCTTGTCTGGATATGAGCTGGTGAAGGACCTGCCGGACTGGTGTGGTTTTTTCGCGCGAGCGATAACCCGCCAGACTGAGGTTAAGAGAGTGACCGTGCTAACCCGTAACGAGTCACTCTCTCCTGTTGACATCATGACCTGGTTGGGCAGGTATGGAGAAGTCCACTGTCTACCAAGCAAGAACGTTGATGAGTATAGCATTTGGTCCAGCGCCTGGACATTTAATATCAAATGTAAATGTCTGGGGGGTACGGTTTCCCACATACCATCATCTGCCTTCAACGGGCATGACATGATTTTGGTCTTTTACAGGGGGCAACCTAAACTCTGTCACAAGTGCGGCAGCCCCACACACTTCAGCGCCAGCTGCAATGTGCAGAAGTGCGCGTTGTGTGGGGGGTCAGGTCATCTTGCTGCATCTTGTGAGGACATAAGATGCAACCTGTGCGGTGAGCTTGGACACCCGTTTAGTCGCTGTCCTCTCTCTGAAGTCAACGTGGCCCGACCTCGCGCAGGGGGTAGCCGGGAGGTTCCTTCCGCCAAGGCGGGTTCTGGCGAAGACAGAGGAGCTAGGGGGTCAGTTAAGAGGAAGGAAGGCCTGTCCAGGCAGAGGCGGAGGGAAAGGCACCAGGCGGAAAGGGGGCAGGTGGAGCCCCGTCTTGGGTTGATGTCTGCTCCCTACCGAGTGGCTGCCTCTCATGAATTGGAGACCCTAGGGGATGGCAAGCTAAACGAGGAGATCAGAAGGCTGGAGCGTTCCGAGGCGACTCTGTCCTTGCACTACGAAAGCACAGCAGAGGGTAGTGGGGCAGAGTCCAACAACAACAGACGGAAACGGTTGACCAAAAAAAAATCTCGCCGGACCAGAGTAGCCAGAGAAGACGAAGCCGGTTTCCCTCTGGAGCTCTCCAGCCGGTACCTCATCTTGGATGAGATCTCCGCCTCCTCTTCTGCTGGGGAGGAGGTTGAAGGTGAGGGAACAGAGGCGAAGGAGGGAGGGTCTTCGGGAGGCCCCGCGCCCCTCTCTGGTGAGGATGCAAGGTCCTCAGGGGAGGAGGTGGGTCCGGACTCTGGAACCGAGGAAGCCAGGAGTGGTGTGCAGGGGGAGGCGTTGGTGGCAAATGAGATGGACACCACTGTCTCCCTCAAGAGAGGTCGCGCTGCTTTAGAGAACAGCCCCGGGAGGGGTCAGAAGGATGAGAAGGGAAGGAAGAAGGCCGTTTAACTCAATCAATCTTTATGGCAGTACCCGCTCTGCTGACACTGGCGACCATTAATGTCACCAGCATTAAGTCGGATGCGGCTCGTTTTACGGCCTTTGATTTTTTCAGCCGAGTTGGGGCTGACATTTTGTTTTTGCAAGAGACCAGGCTGCAAGATTTGGCGGCCATACATAAAGCAAAGAAGGAGTGGATGTCAGGGCCTTCATATTGGTCTCTTGAGGCTGAGCCATATGGCAGAGTGGCAGTCCTTTTCACCGCACCGGTAGAATGCCGACGAGTGATCGAGTTAGAAATGGGGAGGTGTTTGATCTTGGATGTCCTCATGAAGGGACAAGAACTCCGTCTAATTAACATCTATGGTCCCCAAACCAAGTGGGACAGGAAGAGTCTTTTTATGAGGATCAAGCCTTTTCTTTTTACAAGCCGGCAGGTGGTCTTTGGTAGGGACCTCAATACTGTCACGAGGTCCCAAGACGGGAGGCGCCAGAGACTGACTGGCTTATGATAGCATAGCACTAAATAGCATAGCTAGTGAGGCTCGCCTGGTGGATGTCTACATCAGGCACACCCCAGGCCACAGGGGTTTCACTTATTACAGAGGTACTCAGACTAGGCCTAGGATAGACAGGTTTTATTTGAAGGAGGAGGCTACCTTTTCGCCTTTAAAGGTTGTAGAGGTGGAATTCTCCAATCACTGTCTGATTATGTTTTCTTTGAATATTGCAGAAACTCCCCAAATGGGACGAGGGTACTGGAAGTTGAATTCGGGCCTCCTGGAGGAAGCAGAGGTGAGACAATCCTTTGACGACTTCCTTCAGAGTCAGGTACCTTTGCTGGATCTCTGTAATAATAAGTCAAAGTGGTGGGAGATGTTCAAAGATCGGGCGGCAAAGTTCTTCCGCCAGCTCTCAAGCCTCAGGTCCCTGGACAGGTACCGCCTATACCAGTGTCTGGGGAGGAAACTCGAGCATCTGGTCTTGACTGGAGGTAGCTGCGAGGATATCTCTAGGGTGAAATCTTTGCTCAAAAGTTGTCAATCTGATAGGCACGCATCTTTGGTTTTTTAGAGGGATTTCGGGAGGTACCACTCGCCCGACCCTTACAGAAACTGCAAGATGTCAGTGGGTTGTAAACTGGTGAGGGGACTGATTGATGGTACAGGATCTATGAACAGGTCCAGATCAGGGATCCTGGAAGTCATGATCCTTCTACTCACACCTCTTGGGAAAGAAGGAACTGGATCGGGACAGGATGTCGGCTTTCCTGGCTAAAACAGTCCCTGAACCAGGAGTAAACCTCTCCCTTGGCGCTTTGGTGGAAGAGATCAGAGAAGAGGAAGTCAGCCTCGCGATTGAGGGGCTTGCCCCAAAGAAATCGGTGGGCCCGGATGGCTTAACATCCGAGCTTTATAAGACCTTTAAGGACTCCTTACTTCCCCTCTTGAGGTATTTAATGAGTGTCTATCCTCGGGCACTCTGCCGAAGTCAATGAGGAGGTCAGCTCTGATCCTTCTATCAAAGGGTAAGGATCCGTGCAATATAGTGTTGAGCGAGCACCCCTGTGCTCGTATGCTCGGGTGCTCGAGTGCTTGGCCGAGCACCCCAGCATAATGTTAGTCAATGGGACTAAACCAGACACCCCCTGCTCAGAAGAGCGGAGAGTGTCTGGTTAATAGAAAAAGGTCAGAATTGCGACTTCTCCTCTTTTACTCCTTTCACTCGTAAAAGTATGCAAATTAACTGAATTTGTACGCATTAGCGCACAATGCGTAGCATTAGCATACAAATTTGTACGCATTAGCGTACAATGCGTAGCATTAGCATACAAATTAGTATGCATTAGCGTACAATGCGTAGCATTAGCATACAAATTTGTACGCATTAGCGTACAATGCGTAGCATTAGCATACAAATTTGTACGCATTAGCGTACAATGCGTAGCATTAGCATACAAATTTGTACGCATTAGCGTACAATGCGTAGCATTAGCATACAAATTCGTACGCATTAGCATACAATGCGTAGCATTAGCATACAATGCGTAGCATTAGCGTACAAATCAACATTACAGTGAATGCCAGTACTCTCCAGCACGTTTATTCGCTGCGTAGCAGCGAACAAATGTGCGGGAAAGAGACTCGAGCATTGCGCTCGAGTACACTCGGTGTTCGGCCAAACACCGAGCGGACCCGAGCGTAGGCATGCTCGGCCAAACAGCGAGTTCGGCCGAGCATGCTTGCTCAACACTAGTGCCATATTGAGAATTGGCGTCCCATAGCGCTTCTCAATATGGACAGAAAGATTTTGGCCAAGATACTGTTTAATCGGTTGGTGAAGTTTGCGCCACAACTCCTTTCAGGGGCCCTGCATTGTTCGGTTCCAGGCCGCAGCACTTTAGTGCTGTGCTCTGTGTCCGAGAGGCAGAGTAGAGCAGGCCGCTGGAAGGGGTACATACTGTCCTTGGATCAGGAAAAGGCTTTTGATCGGGTTGACCACGAGTACCTCTGGTTGGTCCTTCTGAAGTATGGCCTGCCGGGGGGGTTTGTTGATTGGCTTAAGATCTTTACACAGGGGCTGAGAGTTTTCCGCTGGTGAATGGTTGGTCTGGCTGCCCTTTTGAGGTTGGGTCTGGTGTCCGCCAGGGTTGTCCTCTGAGCCCGCTTTTATACGTGTTCGCAATTAATCCCTTTCTTAAGAGGATCGATCGTGGACCGTTGGCGGGAGTCGGGATGGATCCGGCGGTGCCAGAAGCCGCTCTGAGGGTGGTGACATATGCCGACGACGTCACCGTTTTCGTGTCCTCGGGGGGTGGGGGGGAGGCGGAATACGTGATGTCTGAGGTTGACCGCGTTGACTTGCGTACGCCTCACGGATATCTTCCGGCTTATGTCACCCCGATTCTGAAGGTGATCCGCCAGCGGGGTTTGGAAGTAAGGGAAATCAGAACTCTGTCAAGGAGGTCCCTTGACGAGAGGGTCTTGTTGTCCCACTTCCAAAAGCCCCTGGCCCTTAAGGATTGCCCAAGCCGGGATATAGACAAGGTGTTACAATTGTTAAATTCAGCAAGGATCCCCTTGAAGTATTGGGACTTGGCGCTGCTTTCAAGGGAAGCTGTATGTAAGGGACAACTTGAAGTACAGGAACTCCGAGGAAAGGGGTTGTCCCCGGGAGGAGTGTGCGGCGACATACTGGAAAGTATGGAGCACTTCCTGCTTTAGTATCCCTTTAATACAGAGGTATACTGTACAAACGGGTGGGCACTTCCATTGGCTGGCCTAGGTTAGCCAACCTCTCCTACACAGAGTGGGCCTATGGGGTGTTCAAAGACCTGGGTAGGAGGGACCCATGCACTGCTTTTTTAGTTAGCTTATTGGTTAAGTTCTTCACATGGAATGCACGGTGTTTAGTCTCTACTCAGCAGAAAGTCCTCCCGGTGGATGAGGTATGTAGGAACATCTTGGGGGTCCTCGTGAAAGTACGTTCTTTGGAGTACGAGAGTCTGGGCACGAGTAGGGCCTCTCTCCTCTGGAGAGGCTTTGCTTTTAGCGTCTCCTAGGCCTAGTCGTACCTTTCCTGGTGTTGGACTAAGCTACGGCTACGGCTATCACCGTAGATTTTTGTTTTGGAATCAATTATTGGTTTTTGAAAAAGGCTTGCAAAGGACCGAACTTGGGACTTCGGGATTATGTACAGTTGTAGTTTTGTAGTTATGATGTTATGTTATGGTTGTTTAGCATAGGGTGAGTTGGGGTTAGTTAGGTTGGGTGGGTTTTGGCTTTTGCGTGTGTGTGGGGAGACCTGCATCCAGCCCTGGACTATGCGGACATGGGAGGACATGGGGCGAGGGGCTGAATGTGGGTAGTGGAGGAAGGGCTGGCCTCGGACTATGCGGACATGATATACTGTAGACATGAGGCGGAGGACAGCCCTGGGTGATGGGTGACGGCATAGATAGAAGGGGATAGGGATAGGGTAGGCTAGGTTAAGTTTAAGTAGGTTAAGTAGGTTAAGTGAGTTTGGGTGAGAGGAAAGGAAAAAAAATTAAAAATGTTAAAAAAAAATTCCTCTCTGTTATGTATGGCAGATTTTGCCTTTTCGCTTTTTTTAAATTATTTGGTTTTGACGAGGTTCGTTTATTTTGGTTATGACGAGGTTCGTCTATTTTGTGCTCTATTATGTTTATGACAAGTAGTCTACTTTCTGTTCTGTTAGGTTTAGGGTCTTTTTATAGCCGGATCGGCTAGGTTAAATTTCAGTTAGTTTGTCTTTTAGTTTTCGTTTGTTAGGTTAGATTAAGTTAGTAAGCATTTTGTATGAATGGTGATGTGAATGAGGCTGGGCCAGTTGGGGTTTTATGTTTATGTTTTGTATTATGTCTATTGGCAAGTTTTGTACTTTTATATAAAATAAAAAAGTTCCAGCTCCAATAGCGTATATTAAAGTTGCTGCACTTAAAAAGCTCGAAGTTTGATCTTGGGATCGAGTTGGCCGTCTGCAGCGAGGTAAGCTACCACCTGTCGGAGCCCCTGCCTCTCGGCGCCTCCCCGATGCTCTTCGCTGTGTCCCAGGGGCCCAAAGTGTTAACTTTTAAAAAATTGTAGTGTTCAAAGCAGACCGTGTCGTCTGAATACTTCATCTATGAATAATGGAATAGGACTCCATGCTGCTGCCACCGCACTTTATCAAACTGTCCCAAATTTAAGGTTGACACGCTGCTGCCGAGCAGACCGTCCAAAAAATTTAAGGGACACATGCTGCTGCCACCGCACTTTATCAAACTGTCGCAAATTTAAGGGTGACACGCTGATGCCAAGCTGACCGTCCAAAAAATTTAAGTGTAACACGCTAATGCCAAGCTGACCATCGAAAAAATGATATTCTTGATGTGACATTCTACTGAAGAGCAGACTGTTAAAAATATTTAAGTGTGACACGCTAATGCCGAGCTGACTGTCCAAAAAAATGATATTCTTGATGTGACATTCTGCTAAAGAGCAGACCGTTAAAAATATTTAAGTGTGACACACTAATGACGAGCTGAACATCCCAAAAATTTAAGGGTGACACTCTGCTGCCGAGCTGACCGAAAAAAAAAAATTTAAGGGAGACATGCCGCTTAGCTGAATGTCTGAAACATTAGAAAGGACATGTAGCAGAGCTGAGCGTGTAAAACATTATGGTTGAGTGCCTGCTGGTGAGCTGACAGGCCAAAAAATTATGTTACAGGCCCAGCTGGTGAGCTGACCGGCTAAAAAATCCGGGTGCAGGCCCTGCTGGTGGACTTCTAGGGCAGCCTAATAAGCTGTTTCATATGATGGAGGAAGAGGAGAAAGAGGACGAGAAGAGGTAGGGGTACATGATAATACAGTGCATTCAATATACCCTAAAAGCCAGATTTAAGGTTCCTTCATGTTAAGCCGCTTTCCTCTGGTGGAGTACAGAAGTCAGGGGCAATCCAGGCCTTGTTCATTTTGATAAGCGTCAACCTGTAAGCATTGTCAGTTGACAGGCGGATGCGCTTATCAGTAATTATGCCCCCAGCGGCATTAAATACCCACTCAGACAAAACGCTGGCGGCAGGGCAGGCCAGCACCTCCAAGGCATAGAGCGCCAGTTCATGCCACGTGTCCAGCTTAGACACCCAATAATTATAAGGCACAGAGGGATTGCTGAGGACATTGACACGGTCAGCTAGGTACAGCCTTAGACAGTGTCGCCTTGCCTTTGTTGGAACTGCGGTGTGTTCCCCTCGTCTCCCCTCCTTGGGTGGCCAAGGAACTACGTACTCTGCCGCCAGTGTTGTCAGATGGAAATTTGTGGAGCAATTTTTTTTTCGACAAGGGCCTTTTGGTATTATATCATCTTACTTGTCCTCTCCACCACAGGAATGAGAGATGGGAAGTTCTATTTGTAGCGGGGGTCGAGAAGGGTGAACAACCAGTAATCCTTGTTGCCTAATATGCGTATAACGCGAGGGTCAGGGGAAAGGCAGCCTAGCATGAAGTCAGCCATGTGT
>ONZH01022839.1:0-24990 GCA_900303285.1 Rhinella marina | reverse complement strand
ACTAATTTTCTTTTTTGTTTTGTTTTAATGTGACGTGCAGAATGTATCAGAGAGCAAACTCAGCCCCTGCTGACTCTGACTATTTTGACTGCAACCCAGAAAAATGTTGCACTCAGATTTTTCTAATGTAGCTGTATCTGTGAGAGCAAAAGACCTTTTTTAATTACGTGACGTACATAATGGGTCACCTGGACAGAAAATACGGATTGTGGTTTGTGGTGACTGGACGGCTGAACTGTGACACACAGAATGGTTCCACACAGCTGTATGAAATGGATTTGTATCACTGAGATAAAACAAAAATAAAACTAAGTTTTTTTTTTTGGTTTAGTTTTTTTTAATGTAACGTGTAGAATATATCAGAGAGCAAACTCAGCCCCTGCTGACTGTGGATATTTTCACTTCAACCCAAAAAATGTCGCACTCAGATTTTTCTAATGTAGCTATATCAGTGAGTGCAAATGACCGTATTGGATTACATGACATACAGTATGGGTCACCTGGACAGAAAATACGGATTGTGGTTTGTGGTGACTGGACAGCTGAACTGTGACACACAGTTTGTTATATATGGCGATAGCTGCACTACTAGTGCCAGCCAGCCCAGCCAGGAGACAAAAAAAAGTATCTTGTAGCCCTTAGAAGGGCTGTTGGGTTCTTTTGAGATCACTCCTGCCTAACAGAGAACTAAATCCAGGCCCTAACTATCTCCCTGAAACGCAGCAGATCTGTCCCTAACGACATCCAGACAGCCTCTGAGCCGAGCACTGCCGGACGTCACTAGTATATTCCAGGGTCACTTGATCTGGCCAGCCAACCCCTGCTATCGACATGTAAGGGCCCCACGTGATGCTGGGTGTACCGCAAAGTCTCCTGGCTTGTGATTGGCTGAGTTATAGGCGCCAAAAATTCAAAATGCGGGAGATGCAATTTCCTCGAGCATGGCGAGATACTCGTCTGAGCAGCGAGCACTTACGAGTACCCTAATACTCGAACGAGCACCAAGCTCGGACGAGCATGCTTGCTCATCTCTAGTTAACACATTAATTGTAAAATCAAGGTAGTCAAAGAAGTAGAACTTTGTGTCATCCCAAAAATATTTTTTTAAAAGTGTCATACATCACATAATATAAATACATTGACAACTCTTTTTAACAAAGCGAGACACAGCCCTGCACCTCACCATCCAGAGATCTGCCTCAATAATTCTGCAACATTAAGCTGGTTACTCAAGGGTAGTGTCTATTCTGCTGCATGTAAGGACTCATGTCCATAATCTCTTCCTATCACAGCTCAGGCATCATTTTATAAATGTCATTTAACTTTTTTTTAGGGCGTGAGAAAGCTTAGAAGTTTAGAAGCCATTTTTCAAATTTTCAACAAAATTTACAAAAAAAATTTTTTAAGCACCAATTCAGATATAAAGTGATTTTGAGGGGCTTACATAATAGAACCCACCCGTAAATGACCCCATTTAAGAAACTACACCCCTCAAATTATTTAAAACTGACGTTACAAACTTTGTTAACCCTTTAGGTGTTCTACAAGAATTAAAGGAAAATGGAGGCAAAATTTCAAAATTTCATTTTTATGCAGATTTTTCATATTAATCAATTTTTTCTTGCAACACTGCAAGGGTTAACAGCAAACTAAACCTCAATATACATTGCTCTGATTCTGAAGTTTACAGAGATACCCCATATGTGGTAGTAAGCATCTCTATGGGTTTGTGGCAGTGGTCAGAAGGAAAGGAGCGCCATACAGATTTTGGAGGCATATTTTGCTAGAATGGTTTTTAGGCACCATTTTGTAATTAAGAGACCCTGACGTACCCCTAGAGTGGAAATCCTCAAAAAGTGACCCCATTTTGGAAACTACACCCTTCAAAGAATATATTAAGCGGGGTACTGACCACTTTGACTTCCTAAGCGTTTTATGGAATTTGGAAACACGTGGCTGTGAAAATGAAAAGTTTCATTTCTTCCAATAAAATGTTGCTTTAGCCCCAAATTTTTCATTTTCATAAGGGGTAACAGGAGAAAAGCACCCCATAATTTGTTTCCCATTTTCTCCTGAATACGGCAACACCCCATATGTGGTGGTAAACTGCTGTGGGGGCACATAGCAGGACTCAGAACAGAAGGAGTGCCATATGGATTTTGCAGCTCAGATTTTGATGGATTGGTTTGCGGGAGCCATTGATTTTTATTTTTTTGAGTTATTGTCTTATGTGGGGGCTCATTTTTTGCGGAATGAGGTGACGTTTTCATTGGTACCATTTTGGGGTACATAAGACTTTTTGATCGCTTGGTATTACACTTTTTGTGAGTCAAGGTGAAACAAATAGCTGTTTTGGTATAGTTTTTTTTTAAAAAAAATTCAACAGCATTTTCCCGAAGGGCAGATCATGTGATATTTTTATAGAGCAGGTTGTTATGGATGCGGCAATACCCAATATGTTTAACATTTTTATTTTTGTTAAATTTTACACAGTAAATGAATTCTTGAACAGAATTAAATCTTATTTTTGTGTTGCTATTTTCTAACTGTCCTATTTTTTCTATTTTTCTAGCGATTGTCTTAGGTAGGGTCTCATTTTTTTAGAGGGATGAGATGACGGTTTGATTGGTACCATTTTGGGGTACATACGCCTTTTTTATCGCCTGCTATTACACTTTTTGTGAGGCATGGTGACCAAAAAATGGCTGTTTTGTCATAGTTTTTTTTTTTTAATTTTTACAGAGTTCACCTAAGGGGATATATAATGTGATATTTTTTATAGAGCAGGTTGTTACAGACGTGGTAATATGTCTACCATTTTTATTTTTGTTAAGTTTTACACATTAGCTGCATTTTTGAACAGAATTAAATCTTGTTTTTGTGCTGCCATTTTCAGAGAGCCATATTTTTTTAATTTTTTGGGTGATTGTCTTAGGAAGGGAATCAATTTCTGCGGGATGAGATGACGGTTTGATTGGTACCATTTTGGCGTAAATACGCCTTTTTGATCACCTGCTATTACACTTTTTGTGAAAGTAGGTTTTGTCATAGTTTTTTTTTCACCTGAGGGAGAATATAATGTGATATTTTTATAGAGCAGGGTGTTACGGATGCGGCGATACCCTATATGTCTAACATTTTTATTTTTGGTAAGTTTTACACATTAGATGCATTTTTGAACAAAATAAAATCTTTTTTTGTGTTGCCATTTTCTGAGAGCCATATTTTTTTGGGGGGCGATTGTCTTAGGTAGGGTTTCATTTTTTGCGGGACAAGATGACGATTTGATTGGTACCATTTTGGGGTAAATACGCCTTTTTGATCTCGTGGTATTAAACTTTTTGTGGGGGAAGGTGACCAACAAATGGTTGTTTTGGCACTTTTTTTTTCTTTTACTGTGTTCACCTGGCGGGTGGATCATGTGATATTTTTATAGAGCCAGTCGATACGGACACGGAGATACCTAATATGTCTACTTTTCTTTTTTTTAACCATTTTTTTTAACTTTTTTTGGGTGAAAATGGCATTGTTGTTTTTTTACTTGAAACTTTTTTTTTAACTTTTTTTTAACTTTTTTTCACTTTTTTTCACTTTTGGGGTCTGATCCCCTTTACAATGCATTATAATACTTCTGTATAAGCCATCGGGTCCCTGTCACAGCAGCGTGGGGACCCGATGCCATCCCTGCACATGCCACACACCTCATGTGCCGTGGTCAGTGCTGACCGCGGCATATGAAGGGTTAATGCGCCGGCATCAGTGTTTTCGTATTCAGCAGGGGTACGGCAAGTGGGCACAGCTGGACCCCCGCCACTGATCGGGTGGGTGCAGCTCCTGCAGAGAGAGAAAAGAGGCATGGCTTTAGATATCACAAAATGTGAAAGAATTGTGTAAATGTTTTATAAAAAAAAATAAATAATTGCACAAAAGGGTCTAGCAATGTCTTTAATTTATCATACAGTTGTTCTCACTGTGATCAATATTACACATCTTGAGACTGCCTGCTCTAAGAGGTTAAGGTATTAAGTCTTAAGTCTTTTTTATTTTTTTAAGGGTTTGCTTGGCTTGAAGTACAGATGAGCGAATCTCCTAGAAGTACTGAGTGACAGGGACATAGCTATAGAGGGTGCAGAGGTAGCAGTTGTTATCTGGCCCAGGAGTCTGAGGGACCCGGAAACCCTTGTGCTTCATAAGAAGACACCAGTATTATAGAAAGGAAGAAAAGGGGTTTGGTCAAGAAATTGGAATGGGGTGGTACAGTTTCAATTTTTGCCTCAGACAGCATGAAGCTATGTGCTTCCGTGCCCCTGGCCACAAGGCTATGAGGGAAGAGGGGCCCAGGAGCCTTTAGCTACACCCCTGCTGAGTGACCCACTATTATACCTCTTTGAATGAAACATGCAATCCAGTTCTCCTTCAACAAGGACAAGAGTACTAAATACCACAAGAAAAAGTTGCCTTGTTGAGCTGAGTGGCCTTGGGAGTTTTCATAAGGGTAGTCTTTCTCATTAGGGAGTATGTATGAGAAGTATTGTAGTCAGGCCTTGGCTGCTCTGCTAATTTGAATATCTTTCCCTAAACAGAAATTATGCAAATTAGTTTACCTTCCAAAGAAACTAGGGGAGATTTACCAAAACTGGTGAAATGGAAAACAATGTTGTCCATAGTAACCAATCAGACCCCACCTTTCATTTTTCAGAGCATATTTTGAAAATGAAAGGTGGAATCTGATTGGTTGCTATGGGAAACTAAGCCAGTCCTTCTTTACACCAGTTTGATGAATTTCCCCCACTATGCTTTTTTGATGCCAGCAGATGTATGATACTAACATTTTCATACATATTTCTTCCAAGAAAGGCTGAGCAGCCTTGCTTGGCCTATAATACTCCTAGAGTATTATGTATGGGTTTCTCTCCTCTTCTAGGATATTTTACTTTTCATATGAACCTGCTACATACCACTTTTGATCTGATACCTATTTTTGGTCTGAATAAAAAAATATTTAAAAAAATGTATTAAATAGGACATGTAGCTAATTTTAAAACATTTCTTGTCTTTTTTTTTTTTTGTACAACAAATTTATAAAATTTTACACTACAATTGTTAGCTTTGTTGCATGAAAATCTTTCAGTCTAAAGTCTAATCATATTTATGGCAAAGGCTCTATTGGTCTGTCCATTAGTGACTTTTGCAAAAGGTCAGAATTACTGTTGAGCGAATCAAGCTTCGGATCATTAATCTGAAGTCGATTCGGTCAAACACTTCCATTTTAATGCTGTACAGAAACCTGTCTCCATACAGCATTAAAATGTATTGGCTCCATGAAGCCAAACTTAGTTTCGCAAGACTTTGATGAATTAATTCGGCATTCATTTCTACATCTTTAAAAACATTTAAAATTAGGAATCCGAAGTCGGGTTTTGGTACCGGCTGATTTCTAATTTTAAATTTCGAAGTGTTTGACTAATGATACATTTCCCCCAAAATTTACGCTGCCTAAATATTAGAAACATTTATCCCGTTTAGTCAAGAAATTGAAACTATGTTAGAAAAGTATTGAATCCATCAAAATTATGTTTTTTTTACAAGTCAATAAGAAATAAATAATGTTCAATGATGTATTATGAGTGCCCAACACTATAGCAATTATAAATATGGAATGCTACAAAAACGTTTGTAGCTTTTTATAACTTCACACAGCATCATACTTGTAACTAAGGAGACATTTAAATTAAAAGGTAATAAGAAAATAAAATTCTGTTGAATACACATTAACAAAAAAGTCTATATCATAGATACCAAAATAATGATCTATAAACAGACAATGCCCAAAAGATCTATAACATTTGACTTGTCATAACTTTGTCATATTTGCTGAAATGTACCAGAAATAAAATTTTATCTGTTATAATGGGCTATCAAAACTGTAAAACAGTTTAAAGACAATGACGAATAAGATAAGATTGACTGTTTTTTGTAACTTCCTAAAAGTGAAATTGTTCCATCCAAATGGCCATTAGCAATTCTCTTCTTCAATTATCAATAGCTGTTTGAAAAAAAAAAAAAAAAATCTGTCAAGTAACGTATTGTGCACTGGTACTGTGCTGGAGAAAAAGATGAAACATTTAACCAGAAAACAGAAGCAGAGTGGTTAGTAAACAAGCTTTCAGAATATTTCCAGAAATAATTGAAAGAAAAGTGTACTGTAGTGTATGGCATAGTATGGTACATATACACTCATATAGGCATGTACAGTATATACACTATGTAAGTATACCGTATGTTTAAGTGTCCAAACGTTATAGAGTTTTTTTCCATTATATTCTTACCATATGTCCCTTATAGCCGCACAAAGATGAGGAGTCCTCTGATAGAACACTTGATCATAGGAATAAGTCTGGATTATCTACCTGCCATAATCTTCACTATTATTGATTTCATATTACATTCATTCACTTTGTTTCTAGAGTTCTGAGCTACCTCTGCTAAAAGGTAAGCAGCTTCAGTGTTTATTTCCTCTTAAACAGCCACATAGAAGTGGGGGTGTCTTACATTGACTGTGTTTTGTCTATTAATGTGGTAGTCATGTTTTGGACATTTTTGCAATATACAGATTTATTCTGGCACACCTTATATATGATGGTTCCCTGCTTTGGGATCTGCAGTGAGCTATTGTCTCTCTTATCACCTTATAGGTTATAAGATCACTAGAGAGGTAGTGAACACCTTGTGCTACTGCCAACTTTTGGCTAGTTTCAAAATACAGCTATAAATGTATTTCTTTTTAAACAGTATATTCACTTGGTGAATATATTTACAATACTTCCATTATTTCTTTCAATATATCCTGTAAGGTTCCCTAGCATAATATGTCTAACAGAGATGATTAGATGTAGGAGTAAATGGACAGCACAGTGGCTAGTGGTGCTGCCTTGCCATGTTATGGGTTTAGATCCAACATGGAAAATGACATAAAAGAGGGTTTCTATATGTGCACAATTTGTAGAAACTACTACAGCTCATTCAATGTACAAATGTAGTAAAGTTTGCGCTCACTGGATTCGCGATTCGTTGCTAATGAATCGGGAATCCAGAAGTGCAATACAAGAAATGAAAGTGTAGTTACATGTAACCACCACGCGCATGGAACTACATTTTGCGGTGACGCTTGCATTTACGATTGGTCAGTCAGATTTGACTGACCAATGGCAGAGTTCAGCGCAGCTCTGATCTCCTTGAGGACATCGGGGCTGCACTGCTAATTTAATACCCCCCTCCTCAATATTAAAACATTGGTGGCAAAGTGTGCCCTCCCCCCAATCCCACCCCTCGAGTATAATAAACATTGGTGGCGCAGTGTGCCCTCCCCCCAACCCCCCCAGTATAATAAACATTGGAGGCGCAGTGCGCCCCCCCTCAGTATTAAATCATTGGTGGCTCAGTGCGCCCTCCCCCCCAACAGTACAATAAACATTGGTGGCAGTGGTCACAGGCGCCCCCCCCCCCATCATTGGTGGTGCAGTGGCGATCAGACCCCAGCAGTGTAATCTCTGGGCTCCTATCAGTTACCATGGCAACCGGACACCTTCACGGGCATCCGGCTTTCCATGGTATACTGTAGTTTAATAAACATTGGAGCGCAGTGCGCCCTCTCTCCAACCCCCCACCCAGTATAATAAACATTGGTGGCGCAGTGCGATCCCCTCCAGTATTAAAACATTGGTAGCGCAGTGCGCCCTCCCACCCACTGTTAAAACATTGGTGGCGCAGTGCGCCCTCCCCCCCCAAACCCCCCTTCCCCAGTACAATAAACATTGGTGACATCCGTTACCATGGCAACCAGGACGCTACTTTTTCCCCCATAAATAATTTAATAATTTTTAAAAATGGCGTGGGGTGCCCCCTTTTTTTCTTCTCCAGCCAGATACAACCAGCAGCAGCAGCCTGGCACTACCACGGTGGGAAGGGACACGGTTATTGGCCCTTCCCAGCCTAACAGTACCAGCCTGTAGCTGCCCCAGAACCGGACCCTCAATTCAGAAGGTCCGGTCCTGCGGGTACCCGGCTCTTCCCGACACCCCTGGTGGTGGTGGGTGCCGAGGTAATAGATGTTGGGGTCAGTGCTGACCATACCGGCAAGCACTAAGCCCAGTATTAGTAATCAGGGCCGTCTGTAGACAGCCATGATTACTAAAACTGCAATGTTGTAAAAAAAAAACACACACACTTATAAAATATTTTATTGAAATAAACACTCCCCCAGACCCCTGTTTGACCATTTTATTTAAAAAAATATAAAAGCTGGTCCGACGTAATCCACCGAATCTGAAGTAGTCCTCTGCATTCACGATCCTGCAAAATAGAAAAAAACAAACAAACAAATAAAAAAACAAACAAACCACTAACCTCCTCCTCCAGCTTCTTCTCCTGGTCAGCAGCGGAGCCTCTTCCTTCTTCTGCTTCTCCTCAAGCTTGTGATGCTGCTGCTCCTCAACCTTCTGGGGCTGGACAGGGGCTGCTTCTTGTCCTGCAGCACAAGCCTGAAGAGAAGCAAAAAAAGTAAGCATGTTGGGTATCGCCCTGTATCAACCTGCTCTACAAAAATATCCCATGACCTGACCCCTCAGCTGAAAGAAGTAAAAAAAAAAAAAAAACTTCAAAAAAGCCATTTTTTGTCACCTTAAATCACAAAAAGTTTAATACAAAGTGATCAAAAAGGCATATGCCACCCAAAATAGTACCAATCTAACTGTCACCTCATCCCTCAAAAAAGTAGCCCCTAACTGAGACAATCGCCAAAAAAATTAAAAAAAACTACAGCTCTCAGACTATGGAGACACTAAAAAATCTTTTTTTTGTTTTAAACAGGACATTATTGTGTAAAACTTAAATAAATAAAAAAGTACACATGTTGAATATTGCCACATCCATATCAACCTGCTCTACAAAAATCTTACATGACCTGACCCCTCAGCTTAAAGCAGTAAAAAAAATAAAATAAAAACGGTGTCAAAAAAGCCATTTTCTGTCACCTTACATCACAAAAAGTGTAATACAAAGCAATCAAAAAGGTGTATGCCACCCCAAAATAGGACCAATCTAACCGTCACCTCATCCCGCAAAAAAGTAGCCCCTAACTGAGACAATCGCCCAAAAAATAAAAAAACTACAGCTCTCAGACTATTGAGACACTAAAAAGTCATTTTTTTGTTTCAAACAGGATATTATTGTGTAAAACTTAAACAAATAAAAAAATACACATGATGGGTATCGCCACGTCCGTATCAACCTTTTAAAATAAAAACGGTGTCAAAAAGCCATTTTTTGTCAGCTTACATCACAAAAAGTGTAATACAAAGCGATCAAAAAGGCGTATGCCACCCCAAAATAGTACCAATCTAAATGGCTTTTTTTACAACGTTTTTATTTAATTTTTTTACTACTTTCAGCTGAGGGGTCAGGTCATGGGAGATTTTTGTAGAGCAGGTTGATACGGACGTGGCGATACCCAACATGTGTCCTTTTCTTTATTTATTTAAGTTTCACACAATAATATCCTGTTTTGAAACAAAAAAAAATATTTTTTAGTGTCTCCATAATCTGAGAGCTGTAGTTTTTTTTTTAATTTTTGGGCGATTGTCTCAGGTAGGGGCTACTTTTTTGTGGGATGAGTGACAGCAGGGTACCCCATAGAGAGAGCAGGGACCGTTCCCAGGAGTCCCTACCTTCTAGATTGCTGTATACACAGCGCTGTGTATACAGATCAGGAAGCGCTATGTGCCGTGAGAGTGCAGGAGCTCCCATGTCTTTCATAAACCACGATCAGCCCTGCACTGAGGCTGTACTATTTCAGCCCCAGTTACAGGAGAAATCAATAATGTAAAAAAAGTTAAATGTCCCCCAGAGGTCTTGTATGACCTTATGGGGGGACACAAAGTGTAAAATAAAAATAATAAAAAAAGAGTATTATAAAAAAATAAAACGTTTCACATATAAAAAAATAATTTCTCCCCAAATATGTAATTTAAAAAATGTTACAAATAAAAATAAATAAATAAAATATACATATTTGGTATCACCTCATCCGCAGCAACCGGCTCTATAAAAATATCACATGATCTACCCTATCAGTTAAACGCCTTAAAAAATAAATAAATAAACATTACGCCAAAACAGATTTTTTACCTCACCTACCAAAAAACATAATATCAAACAATCAAAAAGTCGTGTCTATCCCAAAATAGTAGCAATAAAAATGTCACCTCATCCCACAAAAAATGAGCCCCCACACAAGATCATAGCCAGAAAAATGAAAAAAAAATAAATAAAAATATGGCTCTAAAAAAATTGCAACACAAAAACATGTTTTTTTTCTAAAAATGCTCTTATTGTGTAAAACATAAAAAAATAAAAATAAAAAGTAGACATATTTGGTATTGTTGCGTCCGTAACAACCAGATCTATAAAAAATATCACATGATTTTCCCCATTAGGTGAACGGTGTAAAAAAGATACATAGAAAAATGACACCAAACTGCTTTTTTTTGTGACTTAACCTCCTAGAAATTAGATAAAAAGTGATCAAAAAGCATAGCTTGTCCCGCAAAAAATAAGCCCCCACACAGCTCAGTCCACACAAAAATTTTAAAGTTTTGGCTCTTAAAAACCATGACAGAAAAATCCATGTTAGAAAATGCAGATGCCGCTCCTACCCTTCTGAGCCCTGGTGTATCCCCAAATAACAGTTTATGACCACAATTGAAGTGTTACTGTATTCAGCAGAAAATGAGGAGCAAATTGTGGGGGATATTCTCCTATTATCTTTTGTGAAAAAGAAAGTTTGGGACTAACGCACCATTTTCTTGTAAAAAAAATTATAATTTTTTATTTTCACAGCCAAGGGTTATAAATTGTATAAAACGCCTGTAGGGTCAAGTGCTTGCTTCACCCATTAAAAATTCCCTGGGTGGTGTAGTTTATAAAATGTGGTCACTTTTTGGGTGTTTTCACTGTGGAGATACCTCAGTGTCTCTTCAAATGCAGCATTGTGCCCAAAAAACATTCCAACAAAATCTGCCCTCAAAAAACCATGGTGCTCTTTGACTTCTGTACCATTCCGTGTCCACATATAGCTGTATTACGACCACATGTGGGGTGTTTCTGCAAACTGCAGAATCGGGGTAATAAATATTGAGTTTTGTTTTGTTGTTAACCCTTGATGTGTTACCGGAAAAAAATGATTAAAATGGAAAATCTGCAAAAAAAGTAAAATTTTGAAATTTCACATCTATTTTGCTTTAATTCCTGTGAAATACTTAAAGGGTTACCATTAGAGATGAGCGAGCATACTCGTCCGAGCTTGGTGCTCGTTCGAGTATTAGGGTACTCGTAAGTGCTCGCTGCTCGGACGAGTATCTCGCCATGCTCGAGGAAATGGCAACTTCCGCATCGTGCTTTTTTGGCGCCTATAAACACAGCCAATCACAAGCCAGGAGACTCTACGGTACACCAAGCATCACGTGGGGCCCTTACATGTCGATAGCAGGGGTTGGCTGGCCTGATCAGGTGACCCTGGAATATACTAGTGACTGGCCGCGGTGCTCGGCTCAGATGCCATCTGGATGTCGTTAGGGATAGAGCTGCTGCCTTTCAGGGAGAGTGTTAGGGCCTGCATTTAGTTCTCTGTTAGGCAGGGATCACCCACAAAGAACCCAACAGCCCTTCTAAGGGCTAGAAGACATTTTTTTTGTCTCCTGGCTTGGCTGGCTGGCTGGCACTAGTAGTGCAGCTATCACCATATATAACCCCCTATTTTTTTTTTGTTATATCTCAGTGATACAAATCCATTGCACACAGCAGTGTGGAACCATTCTGTGTGTCACAGTTCAGTACACTCACTATTTTCTGTCCAGGTGACACTTTCTGTACGTCACAGAATAGAACCAAGTCATTTGCTACCTGTCACGTATACAGCTTCATCCTAAAAATCTCTGTGCGACATTTGTCGGGTCACAGTCTAAATAGCCACCGTCAGTAGGGTGTCAGTCAGCACTACGATAGTTTCTGCACGTCACGTTCCAAAAAAAACAAAAATCCAAAACAAAATATACAAAAAAAATAGTTTTTTTGTTGTTTTAGCTGAGTGATACAAATCCATTTCACACAGCTGCGTGTAACCTTTCAGTGTGTCACAGTTCAGCACACTCGCTCCAATCCATATATTCTGTCCAGGTGACACTTTCTGTACGTCACAGAATACAACCAAGTCATTTGCTACCTGTCACTTATATAGATTGATCCTAAAAATCTCTGCGACATTTGTCTGTGTCGCAGTCTAAATAGCCACCGTCAGTAGGGTGTCAGTCAGTTCTACGATAGTTTCTGCATGTCACGTTCCAAAAAAAACTAAACTAAGAAAAAAATATTTAAAAAAATTAGTTTTTTGTTGTTTTAGCTCAGTGATACAAATCCATTTCACACAGCTGCGTGTAACCTTTCTGTGTGTCACAGTTCAGCACACTCGCTCCAATCCGTATATTCTGTCCAGTTAACACTTTCTGTACGTCACAGAATACAACCAAGTCATTTGCTACCTGTCAAGTATATACACTCACCGGCCACTTTATTAGGTACACCATGCTAGTAACGGGTTGGACCCCCTTTTGCCTTCAGAACTGCCTCAATTCTTCGTGGCATAGATTCAACAAGGTGCTGGAAGCATTCCTCAGAGATTTTGGTCCATATTGACATGATGGCATCACACAGTTGCCGCAGATTTGTCAGCTGCACATCCATGATGCGAATCTCCCGTTCCACCACATCCCAAAGATGCTCTATTGGATTGAGATCTGGTGACTGTGGAGGCCATTTGAGTACAGTGAACTCATTGTCATGTTCAAGAAACCAGTCTGAGATGATTCCAGCTTTATGACATGGCGCATTATCCTGCTGAAAGTAGCCATCAGATGTTGGGTACATTGTGGTCATAAAGGGATGGACATGGTCAGCAACAATACTCAGGTAGGCTGTGGCGTTGCAACGATGCTCAATTGGTACCAAGGGGCCCAAAGAGTGCCAAGAAAATATTCCCCACACCATGACACCACCACCACCAGCTTGAACCGTTGATACAAGGCAGGATGGATCCATGCTTTCATGTTGTTGACGCCAAATTCTGACCCTACCATCCGAATGTCGCAGCAGAAATCGAGACTCATCAGACCAGGCAACGTTTTTCCAATCTTCTACTGTCCAATTTCGATGAGCTTGTGCAAATTGTAGCCTCAGTTTCCTGTTCTTAGCTGAAAGGAGTGGCACCCGGTGTGGTCTTCTGCTGCTGTAGCCCATCTGCCTCAAAGTTCGACGTACTGTGCGTTCAGAGATGCTCTTCTGCCTACCTTGGTTGTAACGGGTGGCAATTTGAGTCACTGTTGCCTTTCTATCAGCTCGAACCAGTCTGCCCATTCTCCTCTGACCTCTGGCATCAACAAGGCATTTCCGCCCACAGAACTACAGCTCACTGGATGTTTTTTATTTTTCGGACCATTCTCTGTAACCCTAGAGATGGTTGTGCGTGAAAATCCCAGTAGATCAGCAGTTTCTGAAATACTCAGACCAGCCCTTCTGGCACCAACAACCATGCCACGTTCAAAGGCACTCAAATCACCTTTCTTCCCCATACTGATGCTCGATTTGAACTGCAGGAGATTGTCTTGACCATGTCTACATGCCTAAATGCACTGAGTTGCCGCCATGAGATTGGCTGATTAGAAATTAAGTGTTAACGAGCAGTTGGACAGGTGTACCTAATAAAGTGGCCGGTGAGTGTAGATTGATCCTAAAAATCTCTGTGCGACATTTGTCTGGGTCGCAGTCTAAATAGCCACCGTAAGTAGGGTGTCAGTCAGTTCTACAATAGTTTCTGCATGTCACGTTCCAAAAAAAACTAAACTAAAAAAAAAAATAATAAAAAAAAATTATATTAAAAGAAGTGTTTGGCAGAGCACTCTCTAATTTGGTAGTTCATGAGAATCAATTAGATAGTATGATAATATATAGTGATGGAATCTTGAGTTTTGGTACTGTAGTTTAAATATCGCATTGATACCACATTATGCAATAAATAATACAATAGTATGTCTAGTATAAATGTATATCATGGAGGACAAATACTATAGATTATAAATATATTCTGTTTATTTCATCTATTTGCTAGAAAAAAATTATATATTTAATAGAGATGAGCCAGTAGTGAAATATTCGAAAGTTCGAAATTCGATTCGAATAGACCGCGAAATTCGACTATTCGACCGAATATCGAATCCCATTAAAGCCTATGGGAAAAAAATGCTCGCCACTTGGAAATCTCAATTCGACCACTTGGAGGTCACCAAGTCCACCCTGAAACCTCAGAAAAGGATGCCAACACTGCTGGAATGCAACTGGGACAGCAGGGGAAGCATGTCTGGGTGCATATAACGCGCCCAAGTCGCACTATTACGCCACTATCACAGCCTCTCAACAATACACTCCAAAGACAATCTAACCTCTCTGTAAAGTGAGACCATACAAGGAAACCTTCTTTCCTCTACATTGCCATGGACCCCAAGCCAAACTAGACAAAAAAGAAGATGAAATTCTGCACCCCTTAAAATCACGTTGCCTATGACAACCACAGATGGCATAGGCAAGGGGGAAAGCAAATAGACCCCACCCCTAATTGTCATTGTGTGTGTGTGTGAGATGTGGTCAGACATGTCTTCTTTAAAATGTAAAAACAACTCAAACACATGCAGAAGCCTTAAAATGCCCAAATTGTTGGCGCTAGAGATGTCAGTGACCCGACCTGGCCCAGTGTCATATCTAGCAGGTAAAGCAGTGGGGATGTTGAGGGATGCGTAGGACCGCAAAAGGCAGGAAGAGGCCGTGGGCTGGCCAGAGGCTCATGGAAAATGTTGTGGAGGCCCAAGAGGTGAGACGTCTTAAAAATTGTGTGGAGGCCCAAGAGGTGAGATCTCTTAAAAATTATGTGGAGGCCCAAGAGGTGAGACCTCTTAAAGATTTTGTGGAGGCCCAAGAGGTGAGACCTCTTAAAAATTATGTGGAGGCCCAAGAGGTGAGACCTCTTAAAGATTTTGTGGAGGCCCAAGATGTGACACCTCTTAAAAATTATGTGGAGGCCCAAGAGGTGAGACCTCTTAAAGATTTTGTGGAGGCCCAAGAGGTGAGACCTCTTAAAAATTATGTGGAGGCCCAAGAGGTGAGACCTCTTAAAGATTTTGTGGAGGCCCAAGAGGTGACACCTCTTAAATATTATGTGGAGGCCCAAGAGGTGAGACCTCTTTAAGATTTTGTGGAGGCCCAAGAGGTGAGACGTATTAAAAATTATGTGGAGGCCCAAGAGGTGAGACCTGTTAAAAATTATGTGGAGGCCCAAGAGGTGAGACCTCTTAAAGATTTTGTGGAGGCCCAAGAGGTGAGATGGGTTAAAAATTATGTGGAGGCCCAAGAGGTGAGACGTATTAAAAATTATGTGGAGGCCCAAGAGGTGAGACGTGTTAACAATTATGTGGAGGCCCAAGAGGTGAGACCTGTTAAAATTATGTGGAGTCCCAAGAGGTGAGACCTCTTAAACATTTTGTGGAGGCCCAAGAGGTGAGACCTCTTAAAAATTAAGTGGAGGCCCAAGAGGTGAGACCTGTTAAAAATTATGTGGAGGCCCAAGAGGTGACACCTCTTAAACATTTTGTGGAGGCCCAAGAGGTGAGACCTCTTAAAAATTATGTGGAGGCCCAAGAGGTGAGACCTCTTAAAGATTTTGTGGAGGCCCAAGAGGTGACACCTCTTAAAAATTATGTGGAGGCCCAAGAGGTGAGACCTCTTAAAGATTTTGTGGAGGCCAAGAGGTGACACCGCTTAAAAATTATGTGGACGCCCAAGAGGTGAGACCTCTTAAAGATTTTGTGGAGGCCCAAGAGGTGAGACCTCTTAAAAATTATGTGGAGGCCCAAGAGGTGAGACCTGTTAAAAATTATGTGGAGGCCCAAGAGGTGAGACCTCTTAAAGATTTTGTGGAGGCCCAAGAGGTGAGACCTGTTAAAAATTATGTGTAGGCCCAAGAGGTGAGACGGGTTAAAAATTATGTGGAGGCCCAAGAGGTGAGACCTCTTAAAGATTTTGCGGAGGCCCAAGAGGTGAGACCTCTTAAAAATTATGTGGAGGCCCAAGAGGTGAGACCTCTTAAAGATTTTGTGGAGGCCCAAGAGGTGACACCTCTTAAAAATTATGTGGAGGTCCAAGAGGTGAGACCTCCTAAAGATTTTGTGGAGGCCCAAGAGTTGACACCTCTTAAAAAATTATGTGGAGGCCCAAGAGGTGAGACCTCTTTAAGATTTTGTGGAGGCCCAAGAGGTGAGACGTATTAAAAATTATGTGGAGGCCCAAGAGGTGAGACCTGTTAAAAATTATGTGGAGGCCCAAGAGGTGAGACCTCTTAAAGATTTTGTGGAGGCCCAAGAGGTGAGATGGGTTAAAAATTATGTGGAGGCCCAAGAGGTGAGACGTATTAAAAATTATGTGGAGGCCCAAGAGGTGAGACGTGTTAACAATTATGTGGAGGCCCAAGAGGTGAGACCTGTTAAAAATTATGTGGAGGCCCAAGAGGTGACACCTCTTAAACATTTTGTGGAGGCCCAAGAGGTGAGACCTCTTAAAAATTATGTGGAGGCCCAAGAGGTGAGACCTCTTAAAGATTTTGTGGAGGCCCAAGAGGTGAGACCTCTTAAAAATTATGTGGAGGCCCAAGAGGTGAGACCTGTTAAAAATTATGTGGAGGCCCAAGAGGTGAGACCTGTTAAAAATTATGTGGAGGCCCAAGAGGTGAGACCTCTTAAACATTTTGTGCAGGCCCAAGAGGTGAGACCTCTTAAAAATTATGTGGAGGCCCAAGAGGTGAGACCTGTTAAAAATTATGTGGAGGCCCAAGAGGTGAGAACTGTTAAAAATTATGTGGAGTCCCAAGAGATGAGACCTCTTAAATATTTTGTGGAGGCCCAAGAGGTGAGACCTGTTAAAAATTATGTGGAGGCCCAAGAGGTGAGACCTGTTAAAAATTATGTGGAGGCCCAAGAGGTGAGACCTCTTAAAGATTTTGTGGAGGCCCAAGAGGTGAGACCTGTTAAAAATTATGTGTAGGCCCAAGAGGTGAGACGGGTTAAAAATTATGTGGAGGCCCAAGAGGTGAGACCTCTTAAAGATTTTGCGGAGGCCCAAGAGGTGAGACCTCTTAAAAATTATGTGGAGGCCCAAGAGGTGAGACCTCTTAAAGATTTTGTGGAGGCCCAAGAGGTGACACCTCTTAAAAATTATGTGGAGGTCCAAGAGGTGAGACCTCCTAAAGATTTTGTGGAGGCCCAAGAGTTGACACCTCTTAAAATTATGTGGAGGCCCAAGAGGTGAGACCTCTTTAAGATTTTGTGGAGGCCCAAGAGGTGAGACGTATTAAAAATTATGTGGGAGGCCCAAGAGGTGAGACCTGTTAAAAATTATGTGGAGGCCCAAGAGGTGAGACCTCTTAAAGATTTTGTGGAGGCCCAAGAGGTGAGAGGGGTTAAAAATTATGTGGAGGCCCAAGAGGTGAGACGTATTAAAAATTATGTGGAGGCCCAAGAGGTGAGACGTGTTAACAATTATGTGGAGGCCCAAGAGGGGAGACCTGTTAAAAATTATGTGGAGGCCCAAGAGGTGACACCTCTTAAACATTTTGTGGAGGCCCAAGAGGTGAGACCTCTTAAAAATTATGTGGAGGCCCAAGAGGTGAGACCTCTTAAAGATTTTGTGGAGGCCCAAGAGGTGAGACCTCTTAAAATTATGTGGAGGCCCAAGAGGTGAGACCTGTTAAAAATTATGTGGAGGCCCAAGAGGTGAGACCTGTTAAAAATTATGTGGAGGCCCAAGAGGTGAGACCTCTTAAACATTTTGTGCAGGCCCAAGAGGTGAGACCTCTTAAAAATTATGTGGAGGCCCAAGAGGTGAGACCTGTTAAAAATTATGTGGAGGCCCAAGAGGTGAGACCTGTTAAAATTATGTGGAGTCCCAAGAGATGAGACCTCTTAAATATTTTGTGGAGGCCCAAGAGGTGAGACCTGTTAAAAATTATGTGGAGGCCCAAGAGGTGACACCTCTTAAACATTTTGTGGAGGCCCAAGAGGTGAGACCTCTTAAAAATTATGTGGAGGCCCAAGAGGTGAGACCTCTTAAAGATTTTGTGGAGGCCCAAGAGGTGAGACCTCTTAAAAATTATGTGGAGGCCCAAGAGGTGAGACCTGTTAAAAATTATGTGGAGGCCCAAGAGGTGAGACCTGTTAAAAAATTATGTGGAGGCCCAAGAGGTGAGACCTGTTAAAAATTATGTGGAGGCCCAAGAGGTGAGACCTGTTAAAAATTATGTGGAGGCCCAAGAGGTGAGACCTCTTAAAGATTTTGTGGAGGCCCAAGAGGTGACACCTCTTAAAAATTATGTGGAGGCCCAAGAGGTGAGACCTCTTAAAGATTTTGTGGAGGCCCAAGAGGTGACACCGCTTAAAAATTATGTGGAGGCCCAAGAGGTGAGACCTCTTAAAGATTTTGTGGAGGCCCAAGAGGTGAGACCTCTTAAAAATTATGTGGAGGCCCAAGAGGTGAGACCTGTTAAAAATTATGTGGAGGCCCAAGAGGTGAGACCTCTTAAAGATTTTGTGGAGGCCCAAGAGGTGAGACCTGTTAAAAATTATGTGTAGGCCCAAGAGGTGAGACGGGTTAAAAATTATATGGAGGCCCAAGAGGTGAGACCTCTTAAAGATTTTGCGGAGGCCCAAGAGGTGAGACCTCTTAAAAATTATGTGGAGGCCCAAGAGGTGAGACCTCTTAAAGATTTTGTGGAGGCCCAAGAGGTGACACCTCTTAAAAATTATGTGGAGGTCCAAGAGGTGAGACCTCCTAAAGATTTTGTGGAGGCCCAAGAGTTGACACCTCTTAAAAATTATGTGGAGGCCCAAGAGGTGAGACCTCTTTAAGATTTTGTGGAGGCCCAAGAGGTGAGACGTATTAAAAATTATGTGGAGGCCCAAGAGGTGAGACCTGTTAAAAATTATGTGGAGGCCCAAGAGGTGAGACCTCTTAAAGATTTTGTGGAGGCCCAAGAGGTGAGATGGGTTAAAAATTATGTGGAGGCCCAAGAGGTGAGACGTATTAAAAATTATGTGGAGGCCCAAGAGGTGAGACGTGTTAACAATTATGTGGAGGCCCAAGAGGTGAGACCTGTTAAAAATTATGTGGAGGCCCAAGAGGTGACACCTCTTAAACATTTTGTGGAGGCCCAAGAGGTGAGACCTCTTAAAAATTATGTGGAGGCCCAAGAGGTGAGACCTCTTAAAGATTTTGTGGAGGCCCAAGAGGTGAGACCTCTTAAAAATTATGTGGAGGCCCAAGAGGTGAGACCTGTTAAAAATTATGTGGAGGCCCAAGAGGTGAGACCTGTTAAAAATTATGTGGAGGCCCAAGAGGTGAGACCTCTTAAACATTTTGTGCAGGCCCAAGAGGTGAGACCTCTTAAAAATTATGTGGAGGCCCAAGAGGTGAGACCTGTTAAAAATTATGTGGAGGCCCAAGAGGTGAGACCTGTTAAAAATTATGTGTAGTCCCAAGAGATGAGACCTCTTAAATATTTTGTGGAGGCCCAAGAGGTGAGACCTGTTAAAAATTATGTGGAGGCCCAAGAGGTGACACCTCTTAAACATTTTGTGGAGGCCCAAGAGGTGAGACCTCTTAAAAATTATGTGGAGGCCCAAGAGGTGAGACCTCTTAAAGATTTTGTGGAGGCCCAAGAGGTGAGACCTCTTAAAAATTATGTGGAGGCCCAAGAGGTGAGACCTGTTAAAAATTATGTGGAGGCCCAAGAGGTGAGACCTGTTAAAAATTATGTGGAGGCCCAAGAGGTGAGACCTCTTAAACATTTTGTGCAGGCCCAAGAGGTGAGACCTCTTAAAAATTATGTGGAGGCCCAAGAGGTGAGACCTGTTAAAAATTATGTGGAGGCCCAAGAGGTGAGACCTGTTAAAAATTATGTGGAGTCCCAAGAGGTGAGACCTCTTAAAGATTTTGTGGAGGCCCAAGAGGTGACACCTCTTAAAAATTATGTGGAGGCCCAAGAGGTGAGACCTCTTAAAGATTTTGTGGAGGCCCAAGAGGTGAGACCTCTTAAAAATTATGTGGAGGCCCAAGAGGTGAGACCTCTTAAACATTTTGTGCAGGCCCAAGAGGTGAGACCTCTTAAAAATTATGTGGAGGCCCAAGAGGTGAGACCTGTTAAAAATTATATGGAGGCCCAAGAGGTGAGACCTCTTAAACATTTTGTGGAGGCCCAAGAGGTGAGCCATAAATATATAAATTTTTCTTATTTACGGAGCAATTCTACGGCGGTTAAGGAGGAGGAGGAGGAGGTGGAGGAGGAAATGGCACTTCATACAGATGGCACTTCACTTTTGGCTGCTTTCCACGGTTGGAGAAGCAAAGTCCGGGTCAATCCACTTGCTGTTCATTTTGATTAGCGTCAGCCTGTCGCACTGTCGGTTGACAGGCGGCTGCGCTTATCGGTTATAATGCCCCCGGCTGCGCTGAACACCCTTTCTGATAGCACGCTGGCGGCAGGGCAGGCAAGCACCTCCAAGGCGTACAGGGACAGTTCCAGCCACGTGTCCAACTTGGAGACCCAGTAAGTGTAGGACGCCGAGGGATCGGGGAGGACAGGGGTACGGTCTGCCAGGTACTCCCGCAACATCCGCCGATACTTGTCCCTCCTGCTGATAGCGGGCCCCGCAGTGATGGAAGTTGCACGAGGGGGTGCCATGAACGTGTCCCACACCTTGGAGAGTGTTCCCCTGGTGGCTGTGGGCCTGATTGATGTTGTGGGACTCTGGGAGACCCTCTCCTCTCTGCCGCCAGCGATGGTGGGTGGGAAAATCTCCATCATGTTCTGCACGAGTTCCCTCTGGTATTCCAGCAATCGATTCGTCCTCTCCTCTACCGGAATAAAAGAGGAGACGTTATCTTTATACCGGGGGTCCAGGAGTGCGAAGACCCAGTACAGTTTGTTCTCCACTATCCGGACAACACGTGTGTCCCGGGAAAAGCAGCCCAGCATGAAGTCAGCCATGTGTGCCAGACTCTGAATAGGCATGACGTCACTGCCCCCACCAGAAGGATCACTTGCCATTTCCTCCTCTTCCTCTTCCGCCTCCTCTCCGCCCCATCCGCGCTGAACCAATGGGACGCACACAGCCTGACTGCTACCCTCGCCGCCAGCATCCTCCTCCTCTTCCACAGCCACCTCCACGTCGTCCTCCTCCTCATCCTCCTCCTCCTGCAACTGCCACCGTGAAGCAGACAAAAGTGTGGTCTGACTGTGTAGCTCCGTTGCGTCTCCTCCTACCCCCGTCTCCTCTGCGTGCAATGCGTTCTCCCTTATTGCGATGAGCGATTCTTTAAGGACGCATAGGAGCGGGATGGTTACGCTCACTATAGCGTCCTCGCTGCTGACCTTCTTGGTGGACTCCTCAAAGATACGCAGTACATCGCATATGTCTGCCATCCATGGCCACTCGTGGTTGGCAAACTGAGGGAGCTGAGTTGGAGGCACGCGTGGATTCATAATCTGGTACTCCATCAATGCTCTCTGCTGCTCACACACCCTGGCCAACATGGAATAGGTGGAATTCCAGCGAGTCGGCAGGTCGCACAACAGCCGATGTTCAGGCAAATGGAGGCGTTGCTGGAGTTTTTTTAAGCTAGCAGCAGCTACAGTTGACTTCCGAAAGTGAGCGCACAAGCGCCGCACTTTCACCAGTAGCTCTGCCAGGTTGGGGTAAGTCTTTAGAAATTTTTGGACTACCAGATTAAAAACGTGGGCCAGGCATGGTACGTGATTGAGTTCGGCAAGCTCCAGAGCCGCCACCAGGTTACGGCCGTTATCGCACACGACCATGCCTGGTCCTAGCTGCAGCGGCGACAGCCACATCTCCGTCTGCTGCAATATGGCGTCCCTCACCTCTGGGGCGCTGTGCTTCCTGTCGCCCAAGCTGATGAGCTTTAGCACCGCCTGCTGACGTCTCCCCGCGCCAGTGCTGCAACGCTTCCAGCTAGCGGCTGAGGGCGATGTTAAGGCACAGGAGGAGGAGGAGGAGGAGGGGGGTTTATCAGAACCCATGCTGGCAATCTTGGGCGGGGGTGGTAGGTAGGCCGTCTCTGTTTGCGACCCCGTCCCCGCTTCCACTACATTCACCCAGTGTGCCGTCAAAGAGATGTAGCGTCCCTGGCCGCAAGCGCTTGTCCACGAGTCGGTGGTCAAGTGGACCTTTGCGCTGACTGCGTACCTCAGGGCCCGCCTGATGTTACGCGACACGTGCTGGTGCAGGGCGGGGACGGCACTCCGGGAAAAGTAGTGGCGGCTGGGGACGGAATAGCGAGGTGCGGCAGCCGCCATCAGGTCGCGGAAGGCCTGCGTCTCCACAAGCCTAAACGGCAACATCTCCAGGGCCAGCAGTTTGGAGATGTGGCAGTTTAAGGCTTGGGCTTGGGGGTGACTCGAGGCGTACTTCCGCCTGCGGTCGAACGCCTGCGAGATGGACAGTTGATGGGACGAGGAGTGTGAAGGTGCAGGCGAAGAGGCGGGGGAAGGGGAGGCTGAAGGAGAAGGCCCCAAAGTAGCCGAGGCAGATGTGGAGGTGTCCTGGCTGGAGGTCTGGACCGCAGTGGCAGCACACAACAAAGGGGAAGAGGCAGTGGCAGCAGGACCGGGCGCAGGTTGTATTGCGTTTGCTCTCTCCCACTCAGCCCAGTGCTTGACTTCCAAGTGACGCCGCATGCCTGAGGTGGTCAGATTGCTCTTCTCAGAGCCCCTACTCAGTTTTGAGTGGCAGAGTGTGCAAACCGCGCTCAGTTTGTCATCCGCACAAACATTAAAAAATCTCCACACCACAGAAGTACGAGGCCTCGATGGGGGAGCTTCGCGCGACTGCCCGCTGCCGGGAACAGCTTCGGCCGTGCTGGCTGTGGCCTCACTACTCTGTCTGGACTGTCTCCTCTGACATCCTCTGGGACATCCCTCTGCCTGTGGACATCCCTCTGCCTCTGGACATCCCTCTGCCTGTGGACATCCCTCTGCCTCTGGACATCCCTCTGCCTCTTGCTGCCTTTTTCGGTGCTGCGCAGACCACCACCTCTCCACTGCTTTCCCCGCTGGACATCACCCCTGGCCAAGTGGGGTCGGTCATTTCGTCATCCACCACCTCCTCTTCCTCACTCTGCTCCTCCTCCTGCCCACTGGACATTCCAACAGCCTCCCTTGATGGCAACTGCGTCTCATCATCATCATCGCTCATGATAACAGATGCTGGTTCAGGGTCCACATCAGCAGGAGATGGCGAAAACTCAAGTGTTTGGGCATCACTACAAACAAATTCCTCTGCTAGCTCCTGGGATTCTTCCGGCACATCTGAAAAAGGACCCGAAAAGAGCTTCCTGGGAGGGGTCAAGGTGGATGACTCTGTTGGCCAGGTGTGGAGGAAGGAGGGTCAGAGTGAGACTGTGTGGATGACTGGCTGGTGGACAACTGTGTGGAAGCGCTATCGGCTATCCATTGCACCACCTGTTCAACCTGCTCAGGCTCAACAGTGGTGTAACTCGCCCCCTGCTTAACTGTCCCATAAAGCAGGGATTCTGGATGAGTGGGATCCTGGCTGACCCTCACCAGCACGCACTGTATCCCCACTGGCTTCAACCAGACACCATCAAGCATTTCCGCGCCCCCGTCCTTCGCACGTCCCGATTCGCTAGCCCCCTCTCCGCATTTTATTTTTTTTTGGTTGGCAAATTACAATATTTGGGTATATAATTAGGTATGTGAAATAATTTAGCAAGAGAACGCACCAGTACAGTGGCCAATTAAAAGGCCTAGATATTGTATATTTCAAGGTACACAGCCGTGTACTAACTGTACAGACGGTGCGGGTATTTACACCAGGTATGTGAAATAATTTAGCAAGAGGAACGCACAGTACAGTGGCCAATTAAAAGGCCTAGATATTGTATATTTCAAGGCTACACAGCCGTGTACTAACTGTACAGAACGGTGGGTATTTTACACCAGGGTGTGTAAAATAATTTAGCAAGAGAACGCACAGTACAGTGGCCAATTAAAAGCCTAGATATTGTATATTTCAAGGTACAACCAGCCGTGTACTAACTGCTCAGACGGTGGGTATTTACACCAGGTTTTTAAAATAATTTAGCAAGAGAACGCACAGTTATAGTGGCCAATTAAAAGGCCTAGATATTGTATATTTCAAGGTACACAGCCGTGTACTAACTGTACAGACGGTGCGGGTATTTACACCAGTATGTGAAATAATTTAGCAAGAGAACGCACAGTACAGTTGGCCAATTAAAGGCCTATATATTGTATTTTCAAGGTACACAGCCGTGTACTAACTGATCAGACGGTGGTATTAACACCAGGTATGAGAAATTATTTGCAAGAGAACGCACAGTACAGTTGCCAATTAAAGGCCTATATATTGTATTTTTCAAGGTACACAGCCGTGTACTAACTGCTCAGACGGTGGGTATTTACACCAGGTTTTAAAATAATTTAGCAAGAGAACGCACAGTATAGTGGCCAATTAAGGCCTAGATATTGTATATTTCAAGGTACACAGCCGTGTAGTAACTGAACAGACGGTGGGTATTTACACCAGGTATGTGAAATAATTTAGCAAGAGAACGCACAGTACAGTGGCCAATTAAAGGCCTATATATTGTATATTTCAAGGTACACAGCCGTTGTACTAACTGTACAGACGGTGGTATTTACACCAGGTATGTGAAATAATTTAGCAAGAGAACGACAAGTACAGGCCAATTAAAGGCCTATATATTGTATATTTCAAGGTACACAGC